>WBMZ01012029.1:0-72369 GCA_013400975.1 Atrichornis clamosus | reverse complement strand
GGGGGATAGGGCTGGCCTGGCACCGTCGGGGGGTGTGTGTGTGACACAGGGATAGGGGGGGGTGTGTGTGTCTGTGACAGGGGGATCGGGCTGGCCTGGCACCGGCGGGGGGCGTGTGTGTGACATAGGGATAGAGCTGGTCTGGCACTGTGGGTCTGTGTGTGTGTGTGTGTGTGTGTGACGCAGGGATAGGGGGGTGTGTGTGTGTCTGTGACAGGGGGATAGGGCTGGCCTGGCACTGGGGGGGTGTGTGTGTGTGTGGGACACAGGGGGAGAGGGGTGTGTGTGTGTGTCTGGGACAGGGGGATAGAGCTGGCCTGGCACTGGGGGTGTGACACGGGGACAGGGGTGTGTGTGTGTGACATGGGGACAGGGCTAGGCTGGTGCAGGTGTGTGTGTGACACGGGGACAGGACTGGCACAGGGTGTGTGACAAGGGGACAAGGCTGGGCTGACACAGGTGGGATGTGTGTGTGACATGGGAACAGGGCTGGCACAGGTGTGTGTGACACATGGGGACAGAGCTGGACTGACACAGGGAGTGTGTGTGTGTGACATGGAGGCAGAGCTGGCCTAGCACAGGGGGTATGTGACATAGTGACATGGGGACAGGGCTGGGCTGGCACAGGTTGGTGTGTGTGTGTGTGTGACATGAGGACAGGAACTGTGTGTGGAAATCAGAGTCTGTGACTGCCCTTGCACAGGGGTGGATGTGTGTGAGGAATCTGGGGACAGAGCTGGCCTTGCCCAGGGCTGTGAGCAGGGAGGGACACATGTGCCAGGGGTGCTGTGGACCACTCCTGTGTCCCTTATCACTGGTGACTGGGTGAATTTGGGATGTCCCTGCACCTAGGTTGCCACTGTCCCACAGTTGCTCAACACAAAGAAACCCTGCTTTATCGACTTCCTGCATGATGACAACATTGGGAACTGCTCCATGACCTGGCTTGTAGTTACCTGACAGCTTTTGGCTCAGTTTTAACCTCACAGAGGGTATAATATTCTTTATTTATTATTTTCCCCCCTTCCAGGCTAATTCAGGAAGCTTGAGGCAGTGGGATGGATTTGGAAGTACGAGGAGAGGAAATAAAACCACTTTTAAAAGTATAAAGCACCGTTTTCTGCAGCGGTCCTCGGCTGACTGCAGAAACTTTTTTTTGTTGCTTTTGTACTTTAAAGAGTTTGTGGTTTGAAGCTTTTATAAAAAGCTCCCCTGAGCTGTGAGGTACAATTAACCTCCGGCATCTGGCTCCGGAATGGACTTTGCCGGGGAAACCTCGTGTTCCCATGGAACTGCTCGGTGCCTTTGTGTGCATATCAAAAAGCAGAGGGTTTGGAAACCTGAAAGCACGTTTCATTCTGCCACCAGCATGCTGAACGTGTGCTGCAGAACCCCTGCTTGTTTGCACTGGAAGTTTTCCGTGACATTTGGAGCTTGAGGTGCATCCTCGTGTCTGGGAAAAACAAGCAGTTGTTTGTTTGCAAACCCTTGTGTGGGGTGACGGCCTCAAGTTTTGCTTTGTGCTTCATGCTGCTGAATCCTAAATTTTTACAAGCTGTGTGGTGTGGTCTGGGACAGATTGATTAAAATATGAAGGTTTTTCCCCACTTTTTTTTTGTTTAGCAATAAGTTTTATATTTTATCCAGCACTTATCCCTTTTCCCAGGCTGGTATTTCCCTTTGCAGTGGGGCTGTGAACCTACAGGGCCCCATCCTGTCTTACTGGTCTCTGTGCTGCTGTGGTCCAGGTGTCCATGCAGATGTTTCAGGTCTTTAAATCACCACTGACTCAGAGCAGCTGCTCTCTTGCTCTGCCGTCTTCTCCAGCTGTGATGTCCTTTTCCATCTCATCTCCAGGTTGAGCTCTGGATGTTTTCTGGACCGCTAATCATAGAATCATAGAACGGGTTGGAAAGGACTTTAAAGACCATCCAGTTACAACCCCCTGCCATGGGCAGGGACACCTTCCACTATCCCAGGTTGCTCCAAGCCCTGTCCAACCTGACCTTGGACACTTCCAGGGATGGGGCATCCACAGCTTCCCTGAACAACCTGTGCCAGGGCCTCACCATCCTCACAATAAAGGATTTCACCTAATAGCTGGTCTAAACTTACCTTCCATCAACTTAAGACCATTCCCTCTTGTCTTATCACTCCATGCCCTTATGGAAAGTCCCTCTCTATGGTGTTCATGCAAATGGTTCAGGTCTTTAAACCCCAGATGGCTCAGGGCACTGCTGTCTGACCCCTTGTTGCCTTCCTGCTCCGCTGTTTTCTCCAGCTGCAACATCCTTTTCCCTCTCATCTCATCCTCAGATTGGTCTCTGGACTTTTTCCTGGGTGTTAAATGTGCTGATTCCCACTTTCCAGTGGTCATCCAAGCAACAAATAACCCCTCTTGCTCTCTCTAAAGCCTCCCACCTTGCTGGTTTGCTTGTGTTTATTAATGCAATTAAAAGTTAACCCAACCAGCATTTGTGCAGCTTTGATGGATATTGGAGATGCTGAGCAGTGCAGCCTCATATCCTACTTAATCTAGGCTCCTAATTCAGATCTCCATCCCTCTTTCCTCCTGTTATTGTGCCTAAAGCAAGACTTAGAGGGTGCTGAGGCATTGAACCAGGTTGCTCAGAAAAACTCTGGCTGCCCCATCCCTGAAAATGTTCAAGGCCAGGTTGGACGGGGCTTGGAGCAACCTGGCCTAGTGGAAGGTGTCCCTGCCCATGGCAGGGGATTGGGACTGGATGATCCTAAAAGTCCTTTCCAGCCTAAACTATTCTATGATTCTATGATTACAAGTTATTTAGTTGAGATTGGCTAGAGAGACTGGCATTAAAGTATTTTATTCCCATCCTTTCTTGTGCAAGCAACCTCATTCATTTTATCACAACTCTCTTGATGTATTTGTTTGGGGTTTTAAAAAATATTTTAAACCTCTCATCATTTGCTCCTCATCATGCAACACTCTGATGTGACCAGGTCTCCCAGCAAGCAAGATGCCTGCTCTGGGTCTGGAGAATCCTTACTGGGAGTGGAGGAGAAATAATTCTTCTGTGTCTTGATAAATTTGTGCATTGATATTACAGCACTTAAAATCTAATTAAAAAAGAAAAAGAAGAAAGAAGGAAGCTAAAAATGAATGAGTCTGTGCTTCCCCTTCCTTATAAGTATATATATCAAATGGTATTTTGAATGGTTGGTTCTTCTGGAATTTCAGGAATCTTTAAATAGCAAGTGTGAAAGGGTAAATAATATCAAGATAAAAATAATACTTTCGATTCCCTGCCTGTGCCATAAGCACATTCTGCTCGATGAAAGTGGAATGAACTGTTGAAAAAATCTAATTTACTTTTCCCATCTCTTTTATGCTCCTTCCTACACCTACTAAGTGTAGTGGGGTGAGTTGGTGGCTCTCACTTGGGTTTTTATGGACCTTCCAAGGGTTCCTGGTGCTTTTGGGGACACAGAGGAGGCCATGAAGAGGATGAGAGGGCTGGAGCAGCTCTGCTGTGAAGACAGGCTGGGAGAGTTGGGGATGTTCAGACTGGAGAAGAGAAGGCTCCAGGGAAACCTTAGAGGCCCCTTCCAGTGCCTAAAGGGGCTCAAGGAGCTGGGGAACATCTTTGAGCAAGGGCCTGGAGTGATACAACAAAGGAGAATGGCTTCTCACCACCAGAGAGTAGGTTTAGATTCAATTTTGGAAAGAAATTCCTTACTGTGAGGGTGGTGAGGCCCTGGCACAGCTTGCCCAGAGAAGCTGTGGATGCCCCATCCTTGGAAGTGTCCAAGGTTAGATTGGATGAGGCTTGGAGCAACCTGGGATAGTGGAAGGCGTCCCTGCCCATGGAAGAGAGGTTGTAATGAGATGATTTTGAAGGTCCCTCCCAAAACAAACCACTCCATGATTCCTGACCATTGGAGCATTTGCCTGTGACATGATCCATTCGGTCTAAATTTAATCCAGATGTTTAAGCGTGAGCCTAACTCACAGCTCCAGTATTGGACTGTGCCTCCATGACAGTACTTGCTGGGGAAATGCTGCAAAACATCTTCCTCAGCAGCATCACCAACCTTTCCAAAAGTGCATTTTATTTCCAGAACACTTTTTGCCACGTGCAAATCTAAAGTGTGACCACAAACTTGCGTTGGTGTTTCCGGCAGCAGCGTTGGGCACTGCCAGGCTGGAGGGAAGCTCTGCCCATCACTTGGTTTGGAGTGCCCAGAAAGCTTCATGTAAAATTTGTGCTCTTTTCCTACTGCAGAGGAGCTGGAAGTGTGTGTCTTTTTCTGTCAGAATGGTTATTTGTGGTTTTTAATAATACACTGCATTTCCAAAGGAATACGGTCAAGATAAGGATCCTACTCCCTACTTTTTTTTTCTGCTTGCCTTGCGAATGGCGGTGTCTAAGACTAAAATAATGCAAGAGTTAAATTAATCTGATTTAACACTTGCAAGGAGGTTTCTATTTAAAACTCTTTTTCTTCATAGTGTCACTAGTCAGGAAATTCAGTAGGCAGGTGCCATCTCTTTGTTGCAGTGCATGGGCACATCTCTGCTTTGCAGTGTTTCTGATGATGGAAAAAATAGCATTTAATTAAAAAAAACCCACAGGGGCAGGATAGATTATCTCTTTTTTATGTCCATTTTGTGTGCAGCTTCATTAGAAAAGCAAGGATTGTTTTTGTGATCAGTTGCTTTTTAAATCTATTCTGATGATTGGTACAAAAATTAAGAAGAAATGGTGTATCAGCAGGTGGTTTTGAATATTTTTTTTTTTTCTGGGATGCAGAGCTGTGGGGAAGGGCTCTCCCAAGGGCAGTTTAGGTGTGTTGGCAGTTCATCTGCTGGGATGCTGCAAGCAAAATCTGGAAAATGTTTTCCAGCTTCTCCTTGAATGAAGTCAAACTCAACTGCAATACCTATGCTTACTTTCTTCTTTTTTTTTTCGTAACTTTCAGTTTTTTTCAAAGTAAACACTCATTTTGGGCTAGGTGGTGATTTCTTCGCTCTCTCTGTCATCTCTTCCCTAAATAAAAGCAGAAAATAACTGCAAAATGTTTTCTGCTCTTCACTGTGTAGCGTTTGTTTTGTTCTTGTTCGGCTGTCCTGCCTGCTGCAAAGCTGTGCATTGCAAAAATATGATTTTTTGAGGTTATCGAGGACTTTATTTGTCCTCCTTCTCCTTGCTGCATACATGTATTGTGATTCTAGTCTTGAATAACTTGGCCGTGTATTTTTTTTTTTTCCCCTTGTAGGACTCCTCCATCATCTGGTGCATGGAGTAAAGGAGTGCAGGAGACAGCCGTGCTGTAGGATTTTATTCCAAAGCTGTTGCCATAGTTCTTATTTCTGTAAAATAAAACATCTTCTTCTTCCACAAGAGACTTTGATCACGCTCACTGATGAAACTTGTTGCTTTTTTTTTCCACTTATAATGAATCTTCCTGTGATACTTCTGCGTGGAGGAGGGAGATGCCTCCTTTATTTTTCTACAAGTGAAAAACCAGGCAGATTTGGAGGTGTTATGACCCAAAATTTTGGATTAACCCATTTCTTTGCTGTGTGAGATGCCAGAGACTCAAATATGGTATGAAGGAACTCCCAAACTTGCTATTAATGGCTGCTTTGTAAAAAA
The DNA here is from genome assembly GCA_013400975.1 of Atrichornis clamosus. Classification (NCBI taxonomy): domain Eukaryota; kingdom Metazoa; phylum Chordata; class Aves; order Passeriformes; family Menuridae; genus Atrichornis; species Atrichornis clamosus. Next base: position 66,733 of record WBMZ01012029.1, on the reverse strand, counting down.
TCCCATATACAGCCAGGAATGCTGGGGTTTTTTTCCTTAATCTTTCTTCCCCCGCTTAGAAATTCCCTTTTTTTTTTTGTGATAGGACAAGGGGGAATGGCTTTCAGCTGAAGGAGCTGAGCAACTTCATCTCATGGAAGGTGTCCCTCCCATGGCAACGGTTTGGAATGAGATGATCTTTAAGGTTCCTTCCAACTCAAAGTATTCTGTGATTCTATGACTTAACACGTGACACCTCATGACTGTGACCACGGCGCTCACGCAGTGGTGCCGCCTGTCCAGCTCGTGTGCCCCCATTTTGGGGTGTCTTAGAGGAGAAAAATCCTCTAGGGCTGTTTGGGGCAGACTTGGGTGATGTCTCACTGGGTCTATGAGTTGTGCAACAGTGGCTTCGATTTTAGAATCATGGAATCACCAAATGGTTTGGGTTGGAAGGGACCTTCAGGATCATCTCATTCCAACACCTTGCCGTGGGCAGGGACACCTCCCACTAGACCAGGTTGCTCAGAGAGCTCCATCCCAGTGATGAGAATTGTTCATGATCTGAGTATTTGCAACTAACTGCAGGTAATTGCAATTACTTTGAGCTGAATTATTAGCAAATGCTTTGCAGCATCCCGTGTCCCAGCATGGAGATGTTCACGATGCTCCAAGTTCTTCTAATTTTGGAGACAGGAGATAACAACACTGCCCTGCCTCTGTTTGGAGATGGGGAAGGTCAGTGAGGCTGCAGGAGTGGTGCTGATTCTCTGGGTAACACCGTGTTTGATATAACCCTGTACATGGCAGATTTTCTTGTTGGAAGCTGCAGATCTCCAGATTTTCCTTCGTGCAAAGTGAAGCAAGAGCTAAACCTTAATGCAGCGTCTCACTTTATTTTTCCCCACAAAAACAATTGATTTGTGATCTCTTGTGACACCATTCGCTTTCTAGACTCTCACGAGAACCTCCTAATTTCTAAAATACCTGATTTATACAAGTCTAGACATAGTGTTAGATAACTTGAGATGTGATTTACCTTCCCCAAATGTTTTGATGTCTTCTGTTGTGTTTCTGATATATCCCCAACCTCTCCCTTCCCCTAGTGCCTGTCGCTGCTGGAGAGACCCTAATGTCAGTCCCATAAAATATGCTGCTCCTGGTTGTGGATGCTCAGTGAAAAAGTACAAAAAATTCAACTTACAAATATATGTATATTATTAAATTAGCAAATAATTTCTATAATATAGTGCATAAGGTCATATATAGAATCCACATCTATATAATAATAATTGATGTGATTTTGTTTGCTTTTATGCTCTGTTTTTTTGTCTTTTGTTTTAAAAAATTGAAAATTTCAGTCTTTTCTCTGCTGAAGGTGCTGTGGACAGAGGAGTGGGATTGATGGGGGCAGGATCAGGCCATGGTGAATACTCAGGGAAGTGTGCTCAACCTCCTGATGCTCCCCATCATCTTACAGACCATCCTATGCAGGTTTTAAAGCAGTCCAGACCTGCAGTGATGGTGAAAAATCAAGTCATTTTACTAAGTCTACTTTTACTAATGATAAATAAGGTAAAAAAAAATTCTAAAATATTAAAATGGTGGTGCTTAAATTGTGTTGAGGCCTCTGCATGTTAGAGGTTTGATTTCTCAGTGTCAAGGGCCTTCATCTTCCATTAACAACAGGTGCTCAAAGATGGAAGAAGGTGGCAAAATGTGGGTGTCAAAGCCCCAGAAATGCTGTCCAAAGCTTTTTGACACATCTATTTTAGAGAACAACTCTGTGCTTTCCAAAGCCCTCTCAAGTGTTCATCATACACCACAGGGAGTTTTCATAGCTGTGGGTTGTTCTCCTAAAAATGTAATGGATTGCTGTCCTAGCCAAGTGCTCAAACTGGCCCCTTGGAGAGGCGTCTTAGCAAGTGGTGAAAACAGGACTGCAACAGTGGAGTAAAACAGGACGCCTCTGGATTTGAAAAAGCAAACTGATGGTTTCACTGCAGATATTTTACTGATGATCCTCTTCAGAGCCTGAAGCAGATGGGCTTCAAGGAATCCTGGAATGATTTGGGTTGGAAGGCACCTTGTTCCAACGCCCTGCCATGGGCAGGGACACCTTCCACTAGAGCAGGTTGCTCAGGGCTCCATCCAACCTGGCCTGGAACACTTCCAGGGAGGGGAGCCCCTCGGCTGCCTCGCTCTACAGCAGCTTTGGTGGAGGGAGACTTGTGGAGCTGATGTCCTCCTTGCTTCTCTCCCACACCCCAGAGAGGCAGGTGGTTGTCCTGAGTGGGTGTTACCATCTCACAGCCTACCAGAATCATGATAAAGCCCTTGTTGACTAGCAATGTCTTCTGGTGTTTCACCACCCTCCCGTTTCCATTAACTTGCCATCCTGGGCAGACTGGGCCTCATTATTTTGCCTGCCTGGCTGCAAACCACTTTGCAAAGCTGCTGTCCTGAGCAGACCAGGGTGACCTTGCACTTGCTGATTTGGTAGCTCCGATGCCGGCTCCCCGCGTGGCATCTCGTAAATAGCTCCGGTTTTCCATTTTGTTTCCCAGACCTGTTTGCACCTTGCCAAAAATAATTACAACCTCTGAGACTGGAGTTTACTGGGTGAGGGGGAGGAGGGCATGGAGGAAAACCTGCAATCCATGTTTTTCTCGTGCGCTGTCATCAACATGGTGCTGCCAGCGGGATCCAGATCTCCCTTCTGGGGCATGAATCAGGCCGTGCTCGCCTTCGCTCCTGTTCTGTGCACGAGATTTCTTTCCCTTCCTCTATTCAGCTTCTTCTTAAATTCATATCCCAGGCAGTGCCTCCCTCACCTGCTTTATTACCTCTTAGTGTGTTTTCCCAAGTGTGTCTTGCACGCGGGTGAGCCTCTCCTGCTTTCCTGGGCCGTAAAACCGGCTCTTCCTGCGCTCCCCCTCCTCTGGTGCCTGTGCGTCCTCCCTCCATCTATGCCGAGGTACTTCTCTGCTTCTTGCCATGTTTCTTTGAGCTGCTCAGAGCCTGTGCATCCTCCCCGAGAGGCGGATGTGTGCCATCGCTCCTGGTTTTCCTTCGTGGTCATGTGTGGAGCCGGTGGGGAAGGCAGGAATATTTTTAGTGTGCACTTCTGTGCGCCGCTCGGGGGGCCGCCCACAGCTGAGTATTAAAATAATAGCGAGGACATTGGGTAAGCTCTGCAGCAAAATGTTGATATGCAAATTGCCATCTTAAGAGCAAACCTCAGGGCGATTTTTTGGCAATGCATGCAAGGCTCTGGAGCGGTGTGTTTTGAATAAAGATTACAGCAAAGGGATTTCGCCTGGAGGCCACGCTCGTCTCATTTATTCTGAAGCTTAGCAGAGCTGGTAATTCAGTGTTGGAAGCCAACAGGGTGAAACGTATGCACCTTTAAAAAGGTATTAGATTAGCATTGGCGAAAAAAAATGTCACGTCACCTCTGTGACTTAAATTTCCAGGCTTGCAGAAGCAATAAATTCGGTTGGATTTCATTTGCAAGTGGTTCCTGGGCACTGTCCAAGGAGAAGGTGGCTCTGATGGCAGCAGAATTGGTTTGAGGGGGTTTGAGGCATTATCTGGTAGTAAGTGAGGTTGTGCCAGCTGATTCTGTGCTGCTTCATCTTTTCAGCTTGGTGATGGACAGCTTGGCTGTTGGAAACCTTGCAGTAAGAAATCAGATTAAAAAATACTGAGTTCATGGTGGCACTATTGGGAAGAAAACAGCACTAAATTCATAGAATATTAGAATGGTTTGGATTGGAACGGACCTGAAAAATCATCTTGTTCCAACTCCCTGCCATGGACAGGGACACCTTCCACTAGAGCAGGTTTCTCCAAGCCCTGTCTAACCTGGCCTTGGACACTTCCAGGGGTGGGGCAGCCATGTTACCAGATGTAATGTCATGTCAAGTTTCTCATCCACCAATATCCCCAAGTTCTTCCTCTCCTCAGGACTTTTTTTTTTTTTTTTTAATTTTAATTTTAATTTTTATTCCAGTTCTTGAGAAGCAAATATGAATTTGTAGGTGTTTTCATTATTCTTTGGGCATACTTGGGCACTGATGGGTGAAAGAAAAGTTTGTATCACAATAAGTACATTGTCTGAGAATCGGAAACTGGCAATAAATGAGACAACTTGTGGTGAGGTTTGGGGTTTGTTGTTCTTTTTTTTTTTCTTTATTTCTTTTAGCTCTTGAAGATTGTTACAAATCTATACATTTTAGAGGCTGGAGAGTAATGATTTTGAGGGAAAATAAAAGTAGTTGGTAGCTAATTTTTCTCTTTTTGAATGTAGCATGGAAGAGCCAGGTGGCTGAGACTTTGTGGGAGCACATTCTGACTTTGGTACACGTTTGTGTTGATCAGATCTTAGTTCACTTGTATCCTTTTACTTTATGCATTCCAACACCATAAGACGTTTAAATAACAAATTTTGAGAATATTCTCTGCCAAAACTGCACGCTTTAAGAGCAGATCCTGTTGGCAGGCGTTTCAGGAGCTGTTGACTTCCCTCCTTTGTAACCCTGTCCTCTCTTGCCTTGTTTTTTTCTCCTTAAAAGTCAAACATCATTTGCTAAAATAGCAGAGCTCATGGGTGTGTAGCCCCGTGAAGATCACTGTGTCCTGCTTGCATCCCAACAGAGCTGAGTGAGTGCAAGAAAAAACATCTTCCTACTTTGGTTCAGGCACAACTTGGATCTTCTTTGTGTCCGTCCTTTGCTGCATCCTGCATCTCTGTGGTCTTAAACACAAGATGATGGTTTGTTCTTCCAGAGCCCTTCGCCAGCTGCCTCCTGCCTCCCTAAGATTTTGATTTTCCTCCAAGGTCATGGAACTTGGTTCCTGGCTTTGAAATGCTCCAAGTCTTCATGTATCCATTTTTCTTCCTTCTTGGTGATTTCATCTGTGGGAATGTTCTTAATTTTCCCCAGACCTTGTTTTTTGGTGGTGTACCTTCAGGGAACATCACAGCTGACTGTCATGCTGGTGTTTCTGTGTTTCCAGAATGTCTCTTTGCTTCCTGATATTTCCCATCAAATCTACCTTCTGCTCTTTCTGTGTTCAGTCTCCTATTTTAAGGTCTTGGACACAGGAATTATCTCCTTACTCTGTATTTATGCAGCATTTAATGTGATGCAGATGTGATTCCAAAGCGGTGCCTTTGATAATGCTTTTAAAGTTGTTGTTTTGTTAACAATCTTGAGAATGCTGTCATTTTATATGTATATATATATTTATATATATAGGCCAGGGACAAAAATTAAGACATATCAAGATATTGTAGATGTTAATACTTAAAAATCTCACAAATAGTAAAAATAGATAAATATTCTGGCCCTGCCTTGGTTCCTTTGGTAGTTATGACATCAGTTGCTTTGGGGCAACTGAAATGCTGAACCCTGATCTCACCAGAGAAGAAATATTTTTGTAAAGCTGTGCATTTAGACTAATTCTGTCTGCCCTACAATGTGCTTAGGATTTGCGATCCTCAGCAGGCATTTGACAGATCTTAACTAGTTCTGCTCTGTCTTGTCAATCAAAATTAAACGCCTACCTCACTCCTTCCTACTTTCTCTCTCTTCCAGCCTTTTTATTTAGGTTGGTCATTAAAATTGCTCATAACCATAGAAACGAGGAAAACCCGCCCCTTACTTTCCAGATCCTTGGTGTGATATTCCTGTACTGACATCATGTGAGTTACTTACACCACGGCTTAAAAAAACCCCGAGAAAACCTGCAGGTGGGCAGAGTTGTCATTAATTCCTCCCTGTAACGGAGTTGTTCCTGTGGATGCCAACCCAGGATCATCTCCCTCTTGCATTCCTATATGGAGAATGCCAGAGGGACACAAAGGAGACACCCTGCTCTGCAGAAGCCACTGGAGAAGATTGAATTGGAGAAGAAAACAGATCAAGCCGGGGGATGGAAGTGGTGGGAGGAGGAGATAGGGAGAAGATGTGTTGGCAAGAAGTCCCATGTGCAACATAGGGTGTTTTTGATCATTTCAATACTGGTTTTCATCCTCTTAGGGCTGCCTTGGGTGCTCTGAGAGATGGGCATGGTGGTATTTCTGGGAAATTAGACCACCAGGTTTCTGTGCTTAAGGACCTGAATCCCCACTTGGCAGGAGGGGATGTGTCATGGCTTAGCTGAAAAATTTAAATGGCCACTGGTTTTTTGCTTGTACAGGCCATATAAAAATGCTTGTCCCAAGGCTACGTGAAGATGATAGGAACTCTTACTTTAGGAGCCATGAGCATCCTGAGATTTCAGTGCTGAACTCTGTGTGCTAGACCAATAATGCTGTTTTCATTTGGAGCAGGATTGCTCCAGGTGAGATCACTTGAGACAAATTTTCTCTTTTTTTCCCCCCACCTTAAATTGCAATAAATCATATTAGGAAGGAAGGCCTCCAGGATGGAGATGTGGAGTGTTCCCGAGTATGTTGGATGTGGGAGTTTCACCACTCTGTTTATATGAAAGCCTGTCTCTTGGGAAGAGGAATTTTGACCTTTGGCCAGAAAAATAACAAGGAGGAAGTGTTGTGTGATGTAGCATGACAAGGTGTTGCTGAGCAACATCTTAAAATTTAAAGGCCTTACTTATTTACCTTGTCTTTGAAAGTTGGTGCTGGGTACTGTACTTTAACTTAAAGGCTTTTAATCATTATTTTTCCCCATGTGTTGGAGCTTCTGCTGTTGGATTTTGAGGGTGTTGAAGTTGATTGTGTTCATCAAAGAGGACGAAAGGGTAATTGGGTGTTTTTTCTAAGGGTAGAAAAACTCAAGGCAGGAGCTCCTTCAGCATCCTTTGCTACTCTCTTCAGCCCCAGTGTCATCCCACGTGATTTGACTTTCTCCAGCAGTCCATCATGAGGAGAGATTAGAAAGCTTTGATGATTCGTCTGGAAGGCTGCCTCTTCTGTGATGATGCTCCTCCTGCTTAAAACAAGCCAAAAATATCAGCATTTCAGTTAAAACACCTTCCTTGAGGAATAATTAATGTAAAATCTGTAATAGTTTTGTTTCCTTATTTTGCACAGTGCCTCCACCTGAGTTGCCTTAGCCATTATTTTTCTTCTCTTCTCTTTTATTTTTTATTACAGCATAATAAACTGCATTAAAAGCATCTTAAATTCCTTCTGAAGGATTACTTTCCAAATTTGGACCAAAAAAAAAAAAATCAACTGTGAAAGTGTGTGTGTGGGAAATTAGTTTATTGTGTTATTATAATCTCCAGAATTATTTGAGCTATTGGATCCTTATGGATGCTGTTCCTGACAAGAGGAAACGGCTTCAAGTCGCACCAGGGGAGGTTTAGATTGGATGTAAGAAAAATTTCTTCGCTGAAAGAGTGCTGAAGCATTGAAACAGACTGCCCAGGGAAATGGTGGAATCACCATCCCTGAAATTGCTCAAAAGTCCAGTGCTGGGTCCACTTGGTTGTCTCAGTTGTGTGGTTCTATCTCAGCAATCCTTTAGTTGCATGGGCTTTTTTTTGAAGGAAATGTAGTAAAAATGTAGTAAAAAAGTAGTAAAAGCAGATCCTGTTTAACTGGCTAATATTAACTAATATCACTAAGCAGGGGGAAATGACAATAGTGTGACATCACAAATTGCAGAAAATAAAAATTACTTGCTGTGTTTCACTAGGCATCCCCTAATATTTACCCCCTGAAATTAAAGGGAAGAAGTGTTCTTTTGTTTCCATTTTTTTGGTGTGTGTTGCATTGTCAACAGACATGGTGTAGGCCCAGAGCAAAGCTTGCCTGATGTATGTATATGTTTCTTTGACAAATTCACAGGGTGTGAAAACTCCCAAAGGCAGCTGAATCTAAAGATACGGCTAAAACCTCAGTCTTGGGAATCCCTGAGCTTCAGACTGAGGGAAACAGAGCAGATAAAAGCTGTGCTTTTCACATCTCACTTTCATTTGTTTCTCCTTTTATCTGAACAGAGACCGTACTGCTGAGCTGGGCCTTGGGTCTCTTGGGTTATTGCTGCCTCATTCCCAGCAACTGGCTCCACAACACAACGGAGTAAAGTCGTGGGTGAGGTAATTCTTGCTGTTTTCTGTCTTTGATAATCCTTCCCATTTTAGATTTCTTTGTTTTGGTGGTGTTTCTCCATATACTTTCAACTCATTGGAGATGATGCAGGTGATGGAGGTATTGTAGACCCAGGCTCTGGAGTTGGTGTGTGGGAATGTTGTGGGACCTCTGGACGCCATGTTCTGCTCTTCTGCAGTGGTTTCCTTGTTTTAACTGGCTGCTACTGGGTGATCTCCACCCAGTATTGTTCCCTGACATCTGATTTTGGCTGACTTGGCTCTGGGATGTCCCCTGCTCGTGGTGCTTTGACTTTGAGTTGGGTTTTCTGGCCAAAGCGAGCGTTGCTGGGTGTTCTCTGCAAGGAACAGATGGTCAGTGAAGGTTCCATTTTTCAAGGTGTAACAGACTGTGTCTGCAAAACCTATGGAGTTCTTTAACAGCAGTAATAGTTTTCTTAAACTACATCTGTTTTTCCCACCTGGAATATCGTTAACGGTAATTAGTATCATGGCTGGAATAGTTGTTTCATGGACTCCAGCTTAATAGTAGGGAATAAGTCTTTTCTTGAGTATTTTTGGTTTGGTGTCTGTTTCTCCTTCTTAGAATGTTATTCTAGAATTAGAAACAAGGAAGAGTGTTATATATTTATCTGGAACAATTGGTTATCTTGCAAGAAGAAATTGAAGATATTGACAAAATCACTATCTTTGAAACAAGTCCTAAAAATTTTTTTTTTCTTTTTTTAATTTATTTCTCTACCCTGCTTCCCATAGCTCGTGGAGCACTGACGTGTTCCAGCCCCGATTCATATACAGAGCTAAAGAGATTTGTAGCATTCAGTAAATAATACGCATAAAGTGTGCCTGTTAGCGTTCTGAGTAATCACCAACAACAGAGTAAACATGAGGTTAATGAGATTAACGGGGAGGAGGAACACGAGCTCTGAGTTCCCCTCCCTGTGGCCCCGGAGCCCGGGGTGGCCCCGTTTTTGTTGATGAGCCCAGCATGGCTGGAGCTGCGGTAGTGATTTTGCTGCTGTTCCCCATACAGTGCCTAATGAGTTCCTACTGCTGGCATTTTTCTTTAAATGCTGTGTAATGTTATTAAATCCCACTCCTTGCAAATGGATTTGAGAGGGGTTTTTTTTTCTAATAATCTTTATTTATATTTTTTCCCCTATTTGTTTCTGGTGCTGGGGCTCAGTGATAAGGTGTCTGATTAGCCCTACTCCTCTGACGTCTTCTCCCAGACATTTGGTACCCTCCTGGATGTCTCCTCAAGGTTACCAGAGGAACTGGCCAAAGTCTTTTCTGGGAAACATGTTATTATCAGAATATTGTACTAAGAAGTGCATTAGCCCTTACTTTCTTACCCTAAGCTCTGTCCTGACTTGATTGCGTTTGTCCTTTGCCTTTTTCCCTCTAAGAGTTCTCCATCACATGCTCTCCATTAAGTCTTGCAGGGACAGAAAGTCCCATTTCCAAGCAAAACATGACTTTTCTCTTTTCTACTCAAGTATCTCTCAAAGCCCTCTCTCTTTCCAGGTTAGTGGGTTTTCTGCTCTCTGTCCATCATTCTCGAACGTCCTCTGGCAGTCTTCAATGTTTTATCAATGTCACTACCTCAGAATTGTTTATTTGAGTTTTCTCCACCCAAAACTGCATCTGTGTGGTTCCCTCAAAGCTCTGGGCACCGACTCCCCTTGCTGGTCACTTCACAAACTGCAACCTATTTTTTTTTTCCTATTTTAAATGAAAATGCCTTACCCAGAAAACTATTTCATTTACTGAAGATAAATGTTGTACTTATGACTCTGGCTTTTCTTGTTACGGTGGTTCTGATTAAACCATGAGCCTTCAATGTAAACAATTCAGGTGGAATATGGGCACTGCATATTGCCTAAATAAATTATTCACCTCTTAGCTTTTGTTTTCATTTCTTGGGTGTTTGGTTTTCTTTTTAGTGGTTGTTTTTGGTGGGTTTTTTTACATTTATTATATTATTGCAAGTTATTTTCCTCCTGTTTCAATTGTGTAGAGCAGTGATTTCTTTCTCCTATCAGTTCTTTTGCATGTTGGTGTGAGGTTGACTGGTTAAAGGATCAGGAACTCAAGTAGTGTTCTCTTTTACCCTTCCAGTTGCAGGGAATGATGAGGGAAGAACCAGGAAGATCCAGCAGATCAATACCTGGCTCTGAGCCTGGTGTCACCAGCAGAATTTTGGGGTTTTTTTATCATGGGATGCTGTGCCAGGGAGGTCCTTTTTTCTCAGTGGAGGCAGGGGATGGAGATCCCTGCACCTGCAAAGGCACCAGGGTTTTGATGTGTTAGAAACCATGGAAGTGCCTGAGAATGGTCATCTAGGAGTCGAGATTTCTCCCCCAAAAAGGTGGTGGGATCAATAGCCCAGCTGAGGTGATCTGCACCAATGCCCACAGCATGGGCAACAAGCAGAGGAACTGGAAGCCACTGTGCAGCTGGAAAGCTGTGCCATAGCTGCTTTGATGGAAACATGGTGGGATCACTCCCAAAACTGGAGGGACGGGGAGCAGAATGAAGTCCCCATAATCCAAGGGGAAATGGTCAGTGACCTGCTGTGCCACTTAGACCAGCACAAGTCTGTGGGGCCAGAAAGGATCATAGAATCATGGAATAGTTGTATTGTAAAGGATCTTTAAAGACCATCTTGTTCCAACCCCCCTGCCATGGGCAGGGACACCTTCCACTATCCCAGGTTGCTCCAAACCCCATCCGACCTGGCCTTGGATGTTTCCAGGGATGGGGCAGCCACAGCTTCTCTGGGCAGCCTATGCCAATATTTCTCTACCTCATTGTAAAACATGTCTTCCTTAGAAATTGAGATGATGGGATTTTGATGGGAACAGTTCCTCCCTTGCCCTGTGAAGACACGGTAAAGGGCATTCTGAGGGAGTAGAAAGTAGGCCTTGAGTTTTCTTGGTGGAAACTCTCTCCCTTTTTCCCCCTCTCCCCATTCTGGTTGGTAACTGGGAGAGCAGCTGAACTGAGTGTTACCTCTCCGTGCTGAGGCTGAGGCCATGACTCCCATTGCTGGTCAGCCTGCAGGGAAGTCGTGCTGATGCTTCCAGATGTTGCAGTGCAGCTGCACAGGGAGGCTGCTGAGCCACAGGGCAGCAAGACCCCCATAAGGCGAGGAACGTGTTAAACCACGAGCAGCTCGGTTGCTCATAGCTTCATTTGGATCTCTCTGCAAGTAAAGAAGTGATGGGAGCAGCAAATGTGTGTGTGTGTGTGAGTGCAAGGGAGGCACTCACACATATTCCTGTGCGAGGGCAGGGGAAACGACTCAGCTTGCTGCAGCTTGTTACTAATATTTGTGTCTGAGTGCTTAAAATTTCACGAAAGATATTAAGGCTTGAGAAATCTATTTTGTTGCCTTGTAAGTGTGTGATTAAACCTTCAGCATTTTCTTCTTTTTCACTGTGGGAATCTTTAAGTTGTTGTGCTTGTTTTCTTTAGGCATCATATTGAAAGCAGAGAGAGGCTTCGTTATTTATTTATTTTTGGAACGTGCTTCTCTTTGCCTCTTTATGCAAAAGCACTTTAATTGATCTTGCAGACGGTCGAGAAGAGGACAAAGAAGAAAGCATTTAATGCAGAATATAATTCTTTCTGGTTTTGCCTCAAAATAAAAAGCCACTTTGCAAAGATTTATGTATCTAAACACATTTTATTTAGGCAGCAGAGCTATGTTTTATCTGCTTACTGCAGCAGGCTGATGCAAAGAACTGCCTTGGTCAATGGTACAAACTGGTTCAGGGTAACTCCCAAACTGTTCCAGTGGTGAACACATTGCCAGTTTCTTGCCACCATGATTACAATTGTTGTATCTTTTTACATTTGTGATTTTTTGGACTATTTTAATTTAATCTACTTAAATGTTAAAAATTAAAATGATGCAAGTCCATACCTTGCTGTGCTGCACTGAAGCACAGTAACATCCCGTTCAACCAGGAGTCTTTCCTATGCACTTTGCAGCTCTAGGATGCTTTGGATGAGGTGAGAGGACTGTGACTTGTCTTTGGTTCTCCTGGATACGCACTTCTGCATTCCAGAGCTTCTTCAAGCCTGGAAGTTGAACACAGATTGCCTGAATTGCAAAGCATCACTTCAGTGTCAACACCTCCCTCTTGTCTATTTAAGGTGAAACAACTGCAGGGATTTGGTGCTGTGGTTCACTTACCTTCAGGGTTTGAGGTCTGGACGTCTTCAATCTGCCCATGCTGGCAGAGTCAGGATAATTTATGGGCTGGAGTCCCCTTGCTTTGGCTCTGTTGTGGGCAAAGGTCAGGTTAAACAGTGTGTGCCAGGTCCTGTTCCGTGTTTGTGATGTGTTGTGGCTGCACACGAGGTAAAGCACATTTCCATGGTTTACTCCTTAATTACTAAAGACTTCTGGGCATGAGTGGACATGGCCTGCAAGAATCAGCTGAGAGGCTGCCTGAAAGCTCTCCCTAAAATATTGAGCTGCATCCATCATGGTGGGCTGAACTGTAGAACCCTTAAGTTTGGAAAAGACCTCTAAGATAATCAAGTCCAACAACTTACCTGACACTGAACTGTGTTCCTAAGGATCACATCTACATTCTGCTGAAGCCACAGTGGGATGGAGGTGTGTGGCAGGATGCCACAGGAACGATGGAGAAGGGACTGAGCTTGAGTGTCCCCCATCAGAAACCTCTTCCTTGCCTGCAGGCAGAGTAGAGTTACACAAATACGTGTCCTGCTGTTGAAGGTCCAGCTGGTCATCACTGAGCTTCAGCATTGCTGTAGGATAAAGGTACTGTGAGATGAGAGATGTGCAAGCACGAGACACAAATTTGGTTCCTGTCTTGGATAACTTCAATTGCAGAGGGGAAGGAAGTGAGGAGATGATGATCAGCATCATAGCAAAGGTGGTTCAGGGCAATAGGCGCTGAGAAAGTCACACAGATAGCTTTGGGAAGCCCTCTGGAGCCTGGGAAGACTGGAATTGACCTGGAATTGCTGTCACCTTCATGTGCTGGACATTTTATCCATTTAATTGAGTTAAATTACTTGGAAGAGATTAATCTTTTTAGAAGTTGTGTGAATGTCGTGAATATCTCGAGTAAGTGAAACTCCTTATTGAAATAGCTTTTTGATAGTTTGGAGCTTTTCAGCGGCTTTCATTTGAAATGTGCTTGTGCCATGACTTTAGAGTGCATTTTCAATGTATTTTTTGGTCCCTTTTATTTAATATTGAGCTTGAGGAAGAACAGCCCCTGTCAGCCAGCCACCTTTCCTCCAAAAGGAAAGATGAGAAAAAGTGAGAAATAAGCAAGAGGAGCTTGCCATTAAACCTAAATTTACTTAGAAACATCTAGTGTAGAAAGGCATCTTTAGAAGCTCCTTCTGTACTTTTATTGCAAGGATGGTGTTATACTGCCGTACTAGATCAGAGAACTGAGTAACAGCACGTCCTCTGTCCTGAACAACTGCTTGGAGCTGTAGGTTTTTGTGTTCAAGCTGATGAATATTTTAGCTTGGTGTCTCCAAGGGTAAAATGAAGGAGTAGCTGCTCTGAGGGATTAATACAGAGTGAATTAGATGTTTGCAAAAGGCATTAAAAGCCGCAGTGGCTGTGTGGAGTCCCAGTGTTGGAAATGCGAGGCAAGATGCTGTGGTGCATCCCCCTGTTGCAGAGAGACATCCTTCTGGATTGCAGGATGAAGAGAGCTGGTTATTTGTTTAGTGTGTGCTTAGATCATGAAAAGAGGGGGAAAAGCTTATTCCCCACATCCCTCCTGTTTCCCGGCATCAATCATAAAAATAGTTGTAAGAAACCTCGGGGATATTTCTTCTGTTCTCCCTCGCAGTTTCAGTAAGCACCACAGGCCACGTGCTTGTGGTTACCACAAGGATGGTGTTTCTTGACCCTGTAGGCTGCATCCCAACACTTTCTCCCTGTGTACCAGCTATGAGGCAGGAATAAAGTAGCCCACTGGGCGAGGAGATGCCCTCTGGGCAAGGAGATGCCCAGGGAATAGCTCACAAGCAGGGATGGTGGTGTCCTCTGAATGTCCTGCTCCTACAGCAGCACCAGGTTGGGAGCCAAGCACCCTCTCTGATCTAGGTAGCCACTAACTGAGAATATTGAGACCTGTTTTTGCCACTGTCAGGGTTCTTCTGGAGACCCAGCAATGCTTGGAGCAGCCCAGCCCTTGTTCTGCTGGCTGGGCTTGGAGCTGTTTATTTTGCCACCTTCTCAGAAATCGCTCTCAACTCAGCTTGCTTTTTTTAGAAACATGCTTTCATCATTTGTGATATGAAAGGCTCTCCTGCAATGGAGGAGGTTTGGGCTGTTATTTTTAAGTGAATGTTTCATTGCTCTGATTTACAGCATGAGTTGCTGGGTGCTGCATTAGCAGGAGAGCAGAGAGGCAGCCGTGGTGTGGGGTGGGGAGGGAGCGCTGTGGGGAGGTCTTGAGTTACCTCCCTTGTCAGAGCTGATTGATTCATCACGGAGCTGCAGCCCAAAGATGCCTTTTTGCATAATTTTAAGCCAATAAAAGTCAGGGTTCCACTCTGTTTTAAGTGGATTCGTGGATTTCAGCCCTCTCCAGCATTTTGGCATTGGTGCACTAAGCCAGCTCCAGAGTCTTGATTTGTTCCAAACAAAACTCTACCAAAATTTTTTTTAAAAGCTTAAATTGTGGATAGGTGAGGTGTAGTTTTAACTCTATGAGATGTCTCGTGCTTTCTCTTGGGTTAAATTAATCTGGCTGCATTCCCAACTGAAGAGGCTGAGCTTCAGCTACTGGGACATAGTTTCAGCTACTTGATTGATGTGGTAGGATGGAAGGTGATTTCTTTTGAGCAGTGTCATTCTCTCCTGGAGGAAAGGAGGCTCAAGGGGGACCTTATAACTCTTACAACAACCTGGAAAGAGGCTGAAATGAGGTGGGTATCAGTCTCTTCTCCCAGGTAGCAAGTGACAGGATGAGAGGAAATGACCTCCAGGGAATGGTTAGACTGGATTTTAGAAAAACCTTCTTCACTGGAAGAGTTGTTAAATACTAGAAAAGGCTGCCCAGGGAAGTGGTGGAGTCACCATCCCTGGAAGTGTTCAAAAAATGTGTAGTTATGGCACCTGAGGACATGTTTTAGTGGTGAACATGGTGGTGGTGCTGGGTTCACAGTTGGACTTTATGATCTTGGAGGTCTTTTCCAACCTTAACAATCTGTGATTCTCTAATTGTCTGTTATGTGGAGAGCAAAGCCTTCATGGATTGCAAACCAGAGCTGGGAGCTCCTGAAACCTCCGATGACAGGTTTGAGTGTTCTCCTCAGTCCTGACCAAGTGTGTAAATAAAGCTGGAAGCCTGGGGAATGGGATATTTTTCTACTTGATGAACCAGAAAATTAAATGCAAACACAACATTTGGGGCATGGGTCTGAAAGTGAGAGTAGATGAGCACCATTGTGTTGTTTTCAGATACTGATTTTTTCTTTTTTTCTTTTTTTGATAGTTTGAAGTCTCTCACTTCCTTTAAGGCTTTCTCCTGTCTGTGTCTTTCTTCTTTTTACACTAGAGTAGATGACATCAGAGTAGAAAGTAGAGTTAATGACATCAGAGAAGAAAATGCAGTTCACTGATTTTCTCCTCCATGCAACCATCAGTGTCTGTGTTCATGAAGCACGTAAGGATTTAATATCTCATTGCCCTCCAGGAAAACTCAGGCAAATTCACTGATCATCTGTTTTTTCTGGTATCAGCCAGTCGATCAGTTAGGATGTGTCCAGGTCTAGGTTACCCTTGTGGGTTGTTTGCTGCCTCTCTGGATGCTTGGGAGAATGAATTGAGACGTGGATGGGACTTGAAGCTGAGGAGGAGGAGTGCCCACGGATACAGGGCGGATTCAGAGAGATCGTGGGGATGTGGAGTAGGGGAACAGGGGTTGTCATGGCAGGAAGCATTTTGTAGGGGACATGGATACGGATTCCCAGGTCCACTGATGGCTTTTGCAGTACTCAGTGCTGTGCAGGACAGAGATGTGTGGGTTTGTCACTGCCTTGTGTTGACCAAACAGAAGAGATTCTTCAGTTGGAGGGATGAGTGTCTTTTTTTCAAGATGTTCTGAAAGTTGGACATTTAGAACATTGTCCTTGATCTTCCTGATCCAATATAACTGAATTGCCTGACATTCCATATACTTGCTGTATACCCTCTCTTCCCCTGGAGGGAAGAGAATGTGGATGAGGAAATGAGGATGTCAAGGAACTCAGTTATGACAAGTAGCACCTCTGTGAGGTCAGGGTGGCTGCCTGTGTTTTAGAGATCCTCAGTTGTTTTGAGGCGAGTGTGTCTATGTGGATAGTCCAAATTTAGAAAGGAAATTAGGGTGAGATTCAGCCTGTCCTGTCAGATTGAGCTTCTTCATATTTTCACAGAATCAGAGAGCCTTTAAGGTTGGAAAGGACTTCTGGAGATCATCCAGTCCAACCCCCCTGCCAAGGCAGGGTCACCTGGAGCAGGTGACGCAGGAATGTGTCGAGGTGGGTTTGGAATGTCTCCAGAGGGGGAGACTCCCCAGCCACCCTGGGCAGCTGTTCCAGTGCTCTGCCATCCTCCATGGAAAGAAATTCTTCCCCTTGTTCAAGCAGAACTTCTTGTGCTTTAGTTTATGGCCATTGCCCCTTGTCCTGTCGCTGGGCACCATGGAAAGAGTCTGGCACCAACCTCTTGGCACCCCCCTTGAAGATATTTGTATGTATTGATGAGATCTCAGTCTTCTCCAGACTAACCAGGCCCAGCTCCTGCAGTCTCTCCTCACAAGGGAAACTTTTCTCCTTATAACTCTCAAACTGGACTTTGGACCATGGAGAAGCCACTGAAGTCAATGGCAGTGCTGTGTGGCAGTTGTCTGCTGATGGCATAGAACCATGGAATCATGGAATGGCTTGGGTTGGAAGGGACCTCAAAATCCATCTCATTCCAACACCTCTGCCACGGGCAGGGAACCTTCCACTAGACCAGGTTACAGGCAATGCAGACCATCCAAAAAAAGCCCACATAAAAGTCTGTCCTTTACTCGAGAAAGTGTGTTTTCATCAGATGATAGTGTTCAGAAGGGAAGAAGTGAGCTCTTTACATTGCTTATCTCCTGTATCTCACTGCTTATCTCCTGTAACCTCCGCAAAAAGGCTGAAAGCTGAAGTGTAGCCAGCTCAGGGCAGCAATCCTGTGCTCTTTGCTGCAGGGAGATCCTGGCTCCCCAGATTTCTGCACTAACAGGGATGAGCCATCTGGGAGGCAGGAGGTAACTCCAAACTGTTCTGTTGGTAGGGGTGGCTCTGCCAAGGAGGAGGTTCCTGTCACACTGGGTGCTACTATTGATGGCACTGATGCAAATCTCGTGTGCTTCATCAGAAGCACTGGAGATGAGCTCTCTCTTGTGTCTGGGGTGGGGAAGGCTCCTGCACACCCAGACGTGCTCTCTGCTTGCTCTTTTTCCCTGAACGCCCAAATGAGCTCATTTTTTCCTGTTGAAATGTTGTTTGTAAACTTTTCTGTTATCTTCTGCTGCCTTCAATTTGCTAATGACCTTTCCTGCAGGCTGAATGCAGTGTTCCTGGTACTGTGAGCAGTATAGACTGTCTTAAATTATACCCCTTGCCCTCCATCCATCTCAGTTTGGTTTTGCAGGAAGATCATGCATTATCACTTGGAGTTTGCTTTCAGAATTGAGGATGGTGATAAATAAATGCTTCTGGGAGCAACTGGAGAACGTGGACTGCTTTAACCAGCTCAATGTGTGGAAAAAGAAAGAAGAATGGATTTTTAATTTTATTTTTTTCTTCACATAAGCCTTGTATAGAGCTCCGTGTCTTCTTCAACCTGTGTTTTCTAGGGTTATAGGCAAAGATGCTCCTGTCAGCTGATTTTCCTGCCTCACATCTGGAAATGGCAATTAGGGTCATTGCAATAAAGGCAGCTGCACTAATGCAAACTCTGCTGCGTGTGCCTTCCTTTGCATGCTTCCTCTGCACCTGGAATTGTTTCCCTCTCCATGAAATGGCTTTTGATTGGAAGCCTACAGGTGTGTTGCTGTATTTTTCTTGGTAATCTCTGTCACTCCCTTAATTTATACACGGTGGTTCAGCGGAAGGGCTGTTGAGATCCAGCTGTGTTGGCATTCATCAGTTCTGCTCTGACTTGACTGCAAACAAGACCCTGTGTTTTGTTTGCAGTCAAGATGGCGAAAAATCTTTAAAAATAGAAAAGCAAATTCATGCACTGAATGATATGGATGTAATTTTTGGATTAAAGTGATGAAAATCAGGTCACTGTTTAATTGAATTACACCTTTCTGTTAATGCCGTGCTCTACTTAATTGTAGTCCCAATTTCTTCAATAATGGGAGAGGAATGTAGGTGGATTCATTTGTTGGAACACAACAGATTTATGTTGGAAACAAACTGTGTCATTTGCTGGTTGGGCACAGGATACTTGGGGAGCAAGAACAGAGTCTTGAGACTGGTTGTGGGACATCTGCCTCTCACGGGGGTTTTGGGGATGCAATACTCTGATATTCTGGTGCTTGTCAGACTGTGCATATAGGAAACCTAAGTTGCTGAACCATGGAATCACAGAATGGTTTGGGTTGGAATGGACCTTAAAAATCATCTTATTCCAACCCCCTGCCATGGGCAGGGACGCCTTCCACTATCCCAGGTTGCTCCTAGCCCCATCCAACCTGGCCTTGGACACTTCCAGGGATGGGGCAGCCACAGCTTCTCTGGAAAACCTGTGCCAGGTCTTCACCACCCTCACAGGGAAGAATTTCTTCCTAATATCCAATCTAAACCCACTCCCCTCCAGTTTAAGGCAATTCCCCTGTGTCCTATGACTCTATGCCCCTGTGAAAAGTCCCTCTCCACCTTCCCATAGGCCCCCTTAGGCACTGGAAGGGGCTCTAAGCTCTCCCTTGAGCTTTCTCTTTTCCAGGCTGAACAGGCACAACTCTCTCAGTCTGTTTTCTTAGAAGTGTTCCTATCTTTAGTGTTTCCCTCAACTTTCAGGCAGATATTATGGTTTTTTAATTTCTTTTTCTGTTTTCTCCAACTTGATTAAGCTGCCCAACAGCTTCAAGTTACAGGAGCAGCGGAGAAGGCAGGAGAATGAAACTGGTGAATGGAAAGTTCAGCATAGACCATTGATGGTTCTTGTCTCACTGCCATTCTTTGTGGTGATCATCACCATGTTGCTGGGAAAGGCTGAAAATGTGGCATCTGTCACTCCATGACCGTGGGGCCATTTTGTTTGAAAATACAGGAAAAACTATAGGATGAGAGTCTGGAGGCTGTGCCATGGGAAGAAGTAGTAAAGACTTCTCTGTCTGCTCGAGAAGATCTCCTGGAGAGGAATATCAAGAAATGCATCTCGTGTGGCTTCTGCATCCCTTGTGACACAGCATCTCCCTTGACTTTTGGTAGCCTATTTGGGGAAGTATTCAGAGAACATATTCTCCTACATATTCTCCCATCTGTCTTTTTCCCAAACTCACTGGCCTTGGTGTATGCTTAAGAATAGATGTGCTTTCTGCGTTATGTTGAGAAGGCAGTTAGGAATTTATTTTTTGACCTTTCTGTGTTTAGATGATAATATTTTTAGTATCTTATATGATGGCTGCTTCTGAGTCGATTTGGACTCTCTTCTCCCATTTAAATGCAGAGGAGAAAACTTGATCAGCGTCTTAATGCAAAAGATATTTTGGGGTGTTCTGCCACCTGGACCAGGCTGTTGCTAGAGCCCTTTTCATGGCACTTAATTGCTGTTTTACATTGTTTGAAAAAGTCTTTTTTCAAGAACGGATGAACTGGGCTTGTAGCATTTATCAGTTCACAAGAACATGCAGTTGCTTGGCTGTACAGACCCTGAATAAACATGCAAAAAGGGAGCCCAAAATATCACCCTACCACCAAAAAAGTGTGAAATGGGAAGGAAAGAATTGTTTCTCCATGTAAACATTTTAATTTTTTTTTTAAATTGGCTTCGTCACTGCATCAGTGGCTTTTTCTTCTGTTTGCCACTTATCCCATCTTCAGCTTGCAGGCAGATAACCCTGGATAGTCTTTTCTTTTCTAAACAAGGGATAATACAGGCAAGAACATCTCAAATGATCTTAAGATTGTAAGATATGGGAAGAGCTTCCTACAAAATGACATCTGTTGGGGATGTGATGCATCTCTTGAATGCAGCATAATTAGACCCTGTTCAGCTGTGTAACTTTTGACATGGATTGGCATCTGGTTCTCTGAAGGCTTAATGGTGCCTTTAATTATAAGTAGTCTAGGAATTGCCTAGAGAGCCACAGGCTTCACTGAGTTCAGGAATCTCTCTTTTGGATGGTGATCAGTAATAACGTGCTCAAAAGAAGAGAAAGCAGTGCTCTGGTGTGTAAATGTGGTGATGATTCCTCCCTGGGTTTCTCCTAATGGTAAGTCACTTAGGCTTGGCTTCAGCACTTCCTGCTGCAGCTTAATTATAACAAGTTTGGCTGGTCTTGTTATGTGCTTCCCTGTGCCTTTGGATCCTGGAGTTCTTGGCCTCCAAACCCTGTGCTATAGGTCAATTATTAATAAACTTCACTTATCTCTTGAGTATTTCTTGAATTCTTACTCTTTTTGAGGCACATTTCCTGTTTTTTTTCTAGTATGTGATAAGAAGCTGAGAGATTCCACATCTTCTCTAAACTGTTCCTTATTGACTTTGTTTCTGCTGTATTTGGTGCCAATTTCCTTTCCAAATCAAGCTCATTCCTTCAGTGTGTCTCCTTTTCTCCCCCCAATCTCCAAGGGGCAAGAAGCATTTCTGCTGCTCATCTCTCACATTTTTCTGAGCTTCTTCTCTATTAAAGAGATTAAGAACCAAATGACACTGCAGCACCAATTTTACCTTATGATTTTCACAGAATTGTGAGTGGTTTGGTTTGAAAGGACCTGAAGATCACCTTGTTCCAAACCCCCTGCACCTTCCACTATCCCAAGTTACTCCAAGCCCCATCCAACCTGGTCTTGGACACTTCCAGGGATGGGGCAGCCACAGCTTCTCTGGGCAACCTGTGCCAGGGCCTCATCACCCCCTGAGTGGTGAGTTTTACATTATAGTAATCTGCAATAATTGTATTTAACCTTATAATAATCTTGATATTATTCTGTCTTCTTTCCTGTGTTTCCCATTGCTTACCTGAAAGTATTAGCCTTGGGCAAAGTTTCTTTTTGAGGTGCCAGTGATGACATTCAGTTCTTTTTGTTGTCTTCAGCTTCTGGTAGGAATGTGCCTGCTGCACCACTTCCTCTCCATCATCATTTCACATTTATTGGGCCTGTTGGAGATAATTCTAAGCCATATTGAAGTAAAATTCCTGAGTGCTTCAGACAAGAGAAAAAATCAACTTGCGTGCTCAGGAAGGCAGTGAGTTGGCATTTTGGGGACGATGGGCTGCTGTGGAGGTCTTGATGTGTCATCCCCTTTTTTGCCCATCAGTCGATGTTCCCCATTATCATAGAATCACAGAAGGGTTTGGGTTGGAGAGGAACCTTAAAGATCATCCAGTTCCACCCCCCTGCCGTGGGCAGGGACGCCTTCCACTAGACCAGGTTGCTTATCCTGGTTGTGTTCATTTCTGTGATCAGGCTCAGGTAGTGATGACACCAGTCCCGAGGGACTTGAAGAAGTTCCTGGAGACTCCATGACTCTTTCCATGGTCAGTGGAGCACCTTTGGGGAGGCTCTGCTCTCTCTTCCTTGGCTGTAGAGAAGCTGAGCTGGTTTTGTAGACACAACACTTGGGTTACCTGGATAAAGTTGGCTTTTGCTCCCTTCCTTGCTAACACATTCAGGGAATTTAAATGGAATTCATGTTAGTGTTTGCAGCTTTCAGATGTGCTTGCTCAGCGCTCTGGCTGCTGTTCATACCTCTGCAAGCCTCTTCTTGCACATCCCAATCCTTTGAACTATCGGAAAATCTTTGACAAAGTATTTAATTAGCTGTGTTGCAGTCTCCCTGCCTGGACTTGGCAATATTTGTGATTCTGCTTCTGTTTGCTTCCTGCTAAAGTGAAGGCTGGGGAAAAGACAGCCGTGACCCCCAGTCCAAGCTCACCAGTTGTGAGCCTGGGACCTGCAGTCCCTCTGAGCTTGTGCATCACCCATGGAGCTGTCCTGAGCTTTCATCTCTGCTGTTCGTGATGTTTGTTCCACACTGGAGAAACTAAAGTGAAAATTTTCTACCACTGGTAGCTCTAAAATTGAGCCGGGAGCAATAACTACCTTCAAAGTTACGACTTGGAGCAGGCTGCCATCATTTTAAATCCTGTGTATGTAATTCCTTTGCAGAAAGCATCCTGTTGGTACCATAATTCCCAACCCAGATCCTGGCTAGAAGGTGCAACACCAACTGCTAGGGACATCTTTCCACTTTGGGATGAACTTTAGGATGGGCACTTGAAGGATCCTCCTTGTTTCTTTGGTGCCCTTCACTTTGACCTGGGAGCACTTTTTTTTTTTCTCCAGCATCCTGGCATTTTTGCAAGGAAGGGAGGTGTTGAGAGAAAATAATTTACAGGACTTGGTGGCGTGGTGCCATTTTGTTACAGTGTAATCACACTTGAAATATTCAATAGAACATCGTTCTCGAGTTAATGGGGAAGATTGTTGTTGGATTATGTCCCATGTGATTTTTCTTCCTCTGTGTGTGTAGAGTTTTCTTGCTGCATATGAGATAAATAAAGGATTATATCTACATTCTTAATTGCTGGTATCAGAAGTGAAGCACTTCCAATAAAATAGTCCTATATTTTTTCCCCACATAAGACTGTTTTATAACCTTACGTCCTTCTATTTTTTTTACCCTCTTTAAATAATCTTGAAATCAGGATAGAAATTGTTTCCCTTTGCCCACACTGTGGATAAAACATCTCTTCACAAAAATAGCAGAATGATGTTACATTTTATTTGCTGTAGGAAGAAAAATAGTGAGTTGGAGGTGAACAGCAGAGTGAAAGCTCCTTGAGGAGATGGGAATTGCTTTTTCTCTTTTCTTATTTTTTGGTGGTTGTTGTCAGATCTGCAGCAGCTGTGACCTGGTGATGCTGTGCAGGTGCTGCAGCTGCTGGAGGGACAGCAGAGAAAGGGCTGTAGGAGCATCAGCAGAGTATTTCTGCATGTCAGAAGGCTGCAGGGTTCATCTTCCCGTCAAAGCAGGACTGAGAGAAATTAAGGCCCTTTAGAGAACCATTTCAGGTGATTTCAGTCTGAAAAAATCAAAATGTCCTTCCATACAGGCGAGATAAAATAAAGGTAATTCAAGGCAGCTTGAATTCAAGGCAGCTTGAATCTCTCTCTTTTTCTCAGGGATTTTCAGCAGTGGTTTGGGTTGGAAGGGACCTTCAAGACCATCTGGTTCCAACCCCCTGTCACAGGCAGGGTCACCTTCCACTAGACCAGGTAACTTAAAGCCCCACCCAGCCTGTTCTGTTTTAAAAACTGGTGATCTTCATGTTTTTTTGGAGATGTGTGTGCAGTACCCACTGTCCTGTTACTCTTAGATTTAGCACTGGCAGTGCTTTCTTGTTCAATGTGTTCTTCCTTGTCCTATTTTCTAGGGAAGAAAGTATTCTTGACAGCCACAAAGGACACTGGAGTAGATAAAGTGTTATTGTATGGTAATTCTTGCACTCCAAAGTTACCAGGAACCTTTGATCAGTCTTCTGCATGATTATCTTAATATCATGAAGGCTGATAATGTAAATGGAGATTTCAAGCTTGACCTGATTCATAAATAGGATAAGTTAAAATGATGAACGTGATTGAGTTATTTGCTGCAGCTGCTTCCAGGGCTGGATTGATTTGAATTTCTGCTGACAAGGCATTGAGACCTCTGGGAAGGACATCCCTGAGTTGATTAACAGAGTGCTGGGGAAGGAGGAGTTTTGGAGATGTGGAGGGTGGGTGGATGGTGGTGAGCTGGCTGGGCTCCAAAGCCTTGGGCAGATAGCAAGGTCTTCTGCAATAATTCGGTCTGTTTTTAGCAAAAAAGTTAAATTAATATAATAACTTTAACAGAATGGTGTGTTCCTGGTACTGCCACTGAAGTCAGAGCATCTCAGTGATGGTTCTTGTTTTGCCTGGTACTGTGGGCTTGGGATTGTTGCTGGTTTGGAGCATTTAAACAAATACTGTCTTATTGATCAAGAGCTCTGTTGGGGTTATTTCTATGTTCTGGCAAAGATTTCTGTGGGCAAAAGATTTTCCAGTCCGTGTTGAGATTTTGTCTCAGACACTGTGAAATCAGTGGGGGGCAGGACCCAAGCTGGATCCATGCTTTGGGAATATCTCTTCTGCAGCATCTCAGTTTTTTTATCTGAACATCAGACTCAAATCAGTTTTTCTTCTTTTGTCCTAAAATTTCACCTGCATATAACTTCAACCACAGTTTAGACTGGGTCTGAAAGTTTTGACATCACAGAAACTCGAGGTTGTGAACCTGTCTGGAGGGTTTTTTGCCTCTTGACTCTTGGTGTTAATGAAGAAGGAGCATCTCGGTCACTGTAGCACTTCCCCCTGAAAACTTGAGGCAAAAATCATTGAGTTCAACCTGGAGAAGGGAAGGCTCCAGGGAGATCTTGGAGTCCCTTCAAGTGCCTAAAGGGGCTCCAAGAGAGCTGGAGAGGGACTTTGGACAAGGGCATGGAGTGACGGGGCAAAAGGAAATGGCTTTAAACTGACAGAGGAAAGATTTAGATTAGAAATTAGGAAGAAATTCTTCCCTGTGGGGGTGGTAAGGCCCTGGCACAGGTTTCCCAGAGAAGCTGTGGCTGCCCCATCCCTGGAAGTGTCCAAGGCCAGGTTGGATGGGGCTTGGAGCAACCTGGGATAATGGAAGGTGTCCCTGCCCATGGCAGAGGGGTTGGAACAACATGATCCTCACCCTTCATATCCTGCATAACGAGGTCTCCCATTTTCTTATGGAGAGGGCCCACATTTTCCTTAGTCTTCCTTTTATCACTGCATGTCTACAGAAACTTTTCTTATTGCCCTTGATTTAATTCTGTCAGGGCTTTATCTTTCCTAAACTGATCCCTGACTTCTCAGACCATCTCTGTGTACTTCTCCCAGACTACCTGTCCTTGCTTCCTCCCTCTGTGAGCTTCCTTTTTGTGTTTGAGTTTGTCCAGGAGCTCCATGCTAATCCTCACAGGACTCTTGGCATTTTTTCCTGACTTCCTGTAGTTTGCATGCCTCACCCTCGAGCTTGGAGGAGGTGATCCATGAATACGAACCAGCTTCCTTGGGCCCCTCTTCCCCCTGGGGCTTTATCCCATGGAATTCTCCCAAGCAGGTCCCTGAGAAGGCCAAAGTCTGCTCTGCCAAAATCCAGGGCAGGGGGCTGGCTGTGTGCTCTCCTGTGCTCTCACATCCCCAGTTGTGATGTGTGTGCTCTGTAGATGTTCATCCCCATCCCTGTGTCTCATCTACCAACTCTCCTTTACTTAACCTGCAAAGGTTTAGTGGCTGGAGGCTTTTGGCAACATGAATTAAAAGCCTTTTATCAATCAGTATTTGGTGGTCTTCAGCTCACTGTGTAAAGCTAAAAAGTGTCTGGGTCTCCTCCTCCTGCTGCTTCAGGGCTCTGTCCTGGTGTTAAATCCTCCTTCTTACTGTGTTTCCTCTGTAAATCCTGCAGGTTGTAACAGTCTCTTAAATCTTGCAGATTGCTGTAGAAAATACCTTCTCTGTTTACTTGTTTGTTAGTTTTAAGAGAGTAATTTGTCTTTGCCCAGCTTTGCATAACCCTGGGTGTGTGCATATATATATATATATATATATATACACACACACATAAGTATTTCATTCCTTGCACAAATATATATTATATTATTTTAATTCTAAAAAGCTGGGTAAACCTCCTCAACCTGTTGTGCAGTGCTGCCTCATTTTTATCAGAGTCAAGATCTGAGTGCAGAGCAGTTGTACCCAGCAGAGGCACTGCAATAACTGTTCCCATTTCTGCACCTCGTTTATGCAGCACCTGGGATCATCTGATCATCTTCAACTGCTCCCACATCCCAGCAAACCTGGTGTTGGCAAATGCAGCCACTCCAACTCAGCTGATGTGCACTGGTTTGAAAAAAATTAGGTTTTCCTGGTGTTTTAGCTTTGGAAAAAGGATTTTAGTGCATCCACATTTATACAGGCATCTGAATTACAGCCCCATTTTTTTATTTTGCCTTTTTCTCTACATTTTTTTTTCCAGCACTGCTGCTTTTTTATGGGACTTCTAAAAAACAAAAATAGTTAATTTTTTCCTACTCAAAAATCAGTGTCTGATGCTGGAAAGGGCTTTTACAAATGCTGTGTGGTTCTGCTGCTGGGAACAGCCTCCCATGGCAACCTTCAGCTTGAAAGCTAAAATCACATCACCCCATATGACAGCTTTATTATTAGATTGGCATGTGAACCCTTTGGAAGTGGTCTAGGTGGCTGTGAAAAAGTTCCCCTAGATGCTGTATTTAGGAAGTTTTATAATTTATTTTAGATTTTGTGGGGGCTTTTTGTCACTTAGAGTTTTGCTTTTGTTTATTTTTTTCTGTTTTAAATTTTTTTTCTTTCCCAGATAGAATAAATGTTAGAAAAGTGAGAGACAGCATTCCAGGGAAGGTGGGAGGTCCCTGCCAGGGGGAGTGACACATGATCATGGCAGTCACCTCAGCAATTTCCCAGGAAAGTAGAATCACAGAATGGTTTGGGTTGGAAGGGACCTTAAAGATCATCCAGTTCCAACCCCTGCCATGGACAGGGACACCTTCCACTATCCCAGGTTGCTCCAAGCCCCATCCAACCTGGCCTTGGACACTTCCAGGGATGGGGCAGCCACAGCTTCTCTGGGCAACCTGTGCCAGGGCCTCACCACCCTCACAGGGAACGATTTCTTCCTAATATCTCTTTCGTCCTAGTATCTATTTCATGTTTTCTACTTCTGCACATGGACAGGATGGGAGTCCTTGCT
The DNA here is from genome assembly GCA_013400975.1 of Atrichornis clamosus. Taxonomy (NCBI): domain Eukaryota; kingdom Metazoa; phylum Chordata; class Aves; order Passeriformes; family Menuridae; genus Atrichornis; species Atrichornis clamosus. The sequence goes on along the minus strand of WBMZ01012029.1, from coordinate 39,615 downwards.
GGAAAACTGTGGCAGCAGTGGATTTGGGCTCAGGTTGTGCTTTTTTGGGATTTGTGTTTATTGCACTGACACATCCCGTTCCTGTTGTTCAGCTTCCCTGCAGACTCGGGTCACATTTCTGTGCTGGCTTTGCTTCCTCAAAACCTATGTGGATGAAGGGAGGACTCAAAGGACCTGGAGAACCAGGGGAGACTCCTGACAATAGCTGTGGAGCTAAACCAGGATATTCAGTCTGGAAAAAGGCTCATGATGTGAGAGTTTATCTCCCAAGCTCTTCATTGAGCTTGGCATTACTGATCTGATGGATTGGACAGACTCTTCCTCCCCACTGGAAAACCAGGTTGGGTGGGGCACTGAGCACCCTGGTCTAGTGGAAGGTGTTCCTGTCCATGGCAGGGGTTGGAACCAGATGATTTCTGTGGTCCCTTGCACCCCAAACCCTGCTATGATTGTAGGATTTTATGAAAACCAATTCCAGAAGAGCTGCTTACAGTCCTCACCCACCCTCACGGGCTGTGTGACTCACTCTGGGGCTTCTCTGCCTGCCAGGGTAAGAGACAGAAAATGCCTTGTGCTGTTGATGATCCCAGCTGATAGGATCCCCCCTGACCTTATTTCACTGGTGCAGAGACAGTCACATCCACACTCGTGAGCCACCAGGCCCATCGGAGGAGCAGCATCCCCCCTGCTTCCTGCTTGAGCTCTGGATTTCTCTTCCCAAGCTCTTCTGATGCAGCAGAAAGCTGGGTGGAGGAGAGGGGTGGGTTTTCCGTGCTGGCTGTAAGCAGGGAGACAGCCAGAGTTAGACCCTGGGAAAGCTCTGGTGATTGAGAAAAGGGTTTGGAGTCCATGTGAGGAGTTGCCTCGCTTTATCTGTGATTCCTTCAAAAGCTTTTCAAGCTTTTCTAACAGGCTTTGTGAGTGTCTTCATCCCCCATTTATATCCTATTCCTCTCCATCCCTTTGCACTTCATAGAGAAGCAAGAAATGACTCATTACACAGCCTACGAGGAAGCCTTAATGAATAAATGCATTTAAGAAAAAGAAGAAAAGAAAAAATAGAGTTCTGTCTGGGGCAGACTGGTGCTTTTACTGTCTTGAACTCTGAAAGAATAAGTTAGGCTGCTTCTTTTTATTTGCTTTTAATTAATTAAGTCACTTTTGTGCTGTTGTTAAGACTAATAGGACTTTGTTGGGCCTAGAGCTGTGGATTTGTGGGTTGCTTTTTCTATTTTGGGGTTTATTTGGTTTTAATTTGCTTGAAACGACAAGAGCAAGATTTGCAAACCTCCCAGACTTCTTTCTTTTCCTTTTTCCTTCTTTCTCCTTCGAACCTTGTTGCTGGCAGCATCCCATGGGGAGAGGAGCAGTTCAGTGCCCTGTGGTGCTTTCAGGTCATCCTTGGCACTAATTGGAGCACAGTGGTGTCTTCTGAGGCACCTGCAGTGTTTTGCAGCGTGGAGGGCTCCCCTTGCCTTTCAGAGGAGCTGTGCTTTCCTGCCCAGTCCCCGACACAAATCCATTTATTTACCATTTTTCCTTTACTGCGCCAATGGAAGGGAACTTGGTGGCACTTCTCACTTTTTCTCCAGCAATAAAATAACCACACAGACCTGCAGTTTTAAAACTAGAACTCGTGCATCCCTTTTCTTGCTTCTCAATGTTCTGTTTCGGTTGGAATCTCTGCTCAGGGCTCCTGAACAGAGCAGGACACAATGCACATATAGATTTAGATAATTCATGCACTGCATGAATTAAAAAAAAAAAAAAAAAAAAAAAATTACAAAACTTATGTAATTCATTCACTGCATGAATTTTGCATTATATGAAAACAACAGGGGCAGTTGGCTGGGACTGGTGGTTATAACAGGGAATTGCATTTATTTTTATTTAAAGGTGGTGAAAAATGTCCCTGGCCATGGCAGAGGGGTTGGAACAAGACAACCTTTAAGATCCTTTCCAACCTAAACCAGTCTGTGGTGATTCCATGATTCTATGATTCTTCATTTTGAAGATTCTCCTTGAATCCCAAAGCTCATTAGCCCTCTTCTTCTCTACAAGCTCCAAGTCTGGGGGTTTTTGGGGTTTTTTTAATTGTGTTTGTTTTTTTTTTTTTCTTTTTGTTTAAATACAGGAAAGCAGTGTTTTCAAAGGGAGGGAAGAGGGTGAGAAAGAAGTGTGGGTGCTCCTCGGAGATCAAGCCGATCCATTTTTGTCTTGTTATATATCATTTTAACTTAATGCTGTTACATTATTTCAGCTGTGCTTGGTTTTCAGATTGGGTGCAGATACGAAGTTGCTATAACAACATGATGATTCATACAATGCAAGCAACAATCTGCCCAGATTTATTTTCCTACCATGACGACTTGGATGTTTTTGGTGGGGATTTCTGTCTATTTTCGGATAGGCCACGCCATTATCTCTCTGCAGAGATTTGTGTTGGATCACCTGGACTTCTGTAAGAGACCCAGAGACCTCAAAGTGCTTCCCAAAGGTCAGTGCTGTGGAGCAAGATTTGGGATGGGAGATGGAGGCACGGGGATGTGGGGCTGGCCCCAGCACCTTCAGCACGTCGGGTGTGCAAACACAGCACCTGACACCTTGTGCCTGTGCTCAGGTGGTTTTCCATCTCACTTCTTCTTCTTGCAGTGGTAGAGCTGCCAAACTGGTTACTTCTGAGAGCCTCCTGATCCTTGTGGCTTAGAAAGAGAAGCGTGAGTTAAGATCTCTAGAATTTCTCCCAAAAACGTATTGTCAGGTTTTCTGTTATCACTTAAAGGTCCTCTAAAATCACTGGGGAGTTCAGGGTAGATCCAAAAATCATTAATGGATTCACAGAGTGGTTTGGATTGGAAGGGACCTTAAGGATGACCTAGTGCCTACCCCCTGCCATGGGCACGGACACCTTCCACTATCCCAGGCTGCTCCAAGCCCCGTCCAGCCTGGCCTTGGACACTTCCAGGGATGGGGCAGCCACAGCTTCTCTGGGAAACCTGTGCCAGGGCCTCACCACCCTCACAGGGAACAATTTCTTGCTGATGTATAATCCAAATCTCTCTGCTATTAGTTTAAAGCTATTCCCTCTTATCCTATCCCTCCAGGCCCTTGTCCAAAGTCTCTCTCCAGTTCTCTTGGAGCTCCTGTAGGCACTGGAACGTGCTCTGTGGTCTGCCTGGAGCCTTCTCTTCTCCAGGCTGAACAACTCCAACTCTCTCATCCTGTATTCATGGGAGAGGTGCTCCAGAAGGTTTGATTTATAAATCTGGGGGTTTTTTTTCTTTTTTTTTTTCCTTTAAATTGCAGTCTGCAATAACAGGAATGCGTTGTTTAGGTCTTTTAATAGAAAAAAACCAAGAAAAGCCTGGAATTAGGGCTGATTGATTTTTCTGTGGAAGATGGCAAATTATAAACAAATATCTGCTTCCTGCCAATTTTAAGTTGTCCTCCTTTGCAAAGAGCAGTCGTGATGGGAAATGTTTCAAGGTAGCTCCAGACACTTTGTCAGCTTCTCAGTTTTCATCTGGAACCTGAGCAATGGAAATCAGTGCCTTGAGCATCCAGAAGCCTCACACTGGGAGCTTTCTCCTTTTCTCGGCCCTCTCTCTTTTCTGCCCTGATGTTGAGAGTTTCAGATAACGTGAAGAATCACAGAATCACAGAATGGTTTGGGTTGGAAGAGACCTTAAAGATCATCCAGTTCCACCCCCCTGCCATGGGCAGGAACACTTTCCGCTATCCCAGGTTGCTCAGAGCCCCATCCAACCTGGTCTTAGACACTTCCAGGGGTGGTGAGTCCACAACCTCTCTGGGCAACCTGTTCCAATGCCCCACCACCCTTATAGTAAAGAATTTCTCCCTCATATAAAATCTAAACCTTCCCTCCTTCATTTATACCTTCCCTGCTTTATTTGCATCCATAAATGGAGTGGTGTGCCCTGGCAACTTTCTTGAAGTTTTGTTTTTTTTCCAGTCTTAAAGTTGAGATTTTTTTTTTAAAATGAAGTGTTTTATTTTCTTGCTATCAAATATAGGATGACTTGATTTTCTTGGGGTTTTTTTTTTTCCTTTTGCAATTTTTTTCCCCCCATGTAGAGCTGTATCAGGGCTTGATGACTTTTGGAAAAAGGCTCTTCTTCTCTTGCACAGTGCTGTGCTGATCTGAAAACCACCCAGAGATGACAAGATGCTTTTGTCCAGCCTGCCTGTTGAGCTGGTGTCTCTTTATCGTGCCAGACAACTGGAATGCAGTTGATTCTGTAAAATGTCTGGGCTCTCTGTCCTGCCTAATTGTGTTAAATTCCATTTGCATCCTAAAGAGAGCGGCTGGGAGAGGGTGTTGAAGCCTTATATGCATTTTTAAACTCATAAATGCCATCAGTGAAGTCTAAAGCATCAGATAACTGACTCTAAAGGCCTTGCTGAAATGCACTGATGCCTTTGTGCCTTTGTGAGTTGTCTTCCTCTACACTGAGTCTCCAGATCCTACACGTGTTGCTGTCAGCTGTATTAGGGATAAGGAGGAATCATAACTGTGAAAACAGCCTTGGGGGCTGTAAAATCTGTGTACCTCCAAGTGAACTTTGCAGTTTTGCAGGGGATCACATTCTTGTTTCTATGATAAGGCTTCTGTTGCAGTGCAAGAAGCTGTTTTCAGATCTCTCTTCCTGCATCAGAGGAACCATCCTCTCCTGGTGCCTCTGAGCATGTACCAACCCCCACTCCACCTTTCCAACGATTGGATACTTGGGCACCACAATAAAAATGCAGTAAGAGTGGAGGCAACAAAAAGTATATTCCAGTAAATCACAGCTTCTTCTGGAGGTGTGTTCCAAAATTTTAAAGCATGTGAAGCAGGCAAGCCAGAAGAGTAGATGAGAAATTGTGGGTATCGCTAAGGGTTGTTGCTTTCACTTTGTTCCTGGGCATAGTTTTTATCCCTTGACCACACTGATCATCCTGAGCTGATCCCACACAGCCTCTTCTATGCAGATTTGTCCTCCTGTGACCTCTTCTTCACATGGGATGAAGACCTTCATGTTTGGCTTGGTGAGGAAACAGAAAGAAACCTCTTTCTGTTCATCACAGCCAGGACAGTCCTGCAATTTTAGCTTCTGGCTCTTGGTTCTGTTGCTTCTTGTCTTGTCCGTGTTTCCTCCTGGGCACATGACAGAGCTGTGCCAGTGTGACACCCCTGGCCTGGGACAGGAGTCCCACCCAGTGTCCCACCCAGCACGTGTGCATTTCTTTGATGGGTAGAAGATGATTCTCCCTCTCAGTCATGCAATTCCTGTTTCCTTCTCTAAGAAATCTGGTGAAATCAGTAGAAGGAAGGAGAAGGAAGAAATGGAAGTGTCCCCATGTTTCAAGACAAAAAGCAATAGCTCCCTCATGGTGGTTGTTTTGGCAGCAATTTGCATCTCAATTTCAACCCCAAAAGAGCCATCAAGTGCAGGCAGCTGTGTTTGCTGGCCCAAAAAGTGTCTGAGAGGGTGTCAGTTTTCTTGGGTTGGTCATGAGAGTGTGATGAGCCATGAAGGAACTGTCAGCCACGTGCATGAAAGAGGTAATTTGAAAAAAAAAACAAACCAAAGATTCAGTTGGGGTTTGCAGCAAGGCCTTGGGAATGTCTTGTCTGGCCATGCTGGGGCCTTGCTGCTGAACAGAGTTTTTCACAACGACTTCAGGGCTTTGGTCAGTGTCTGTCCTGGTGTTTCCTCTTCTAGAACTGCTCATCTGAGCTGGAGTTGCAGAGTCCTTAGACCAGGTGTAGCTGGGATATCAGGGTTTTGCCCTGGTCTGGTGTGCAGCGTTACATCTCCACACAAAGCCTCTCTGGTGGTGTTGCATGGAGGGTGGAGATGCCTCCAGAGGTGGTTCAGATGGAAGGCCACTAAACTGATCACAGGGCTGGAGCACCTCTGCTCTGGAGACGGGCTGAGAGGGTTGGATTGTTCAACTGGAGAAGAGAAAGCTCCAGGGAAAGCTCAGAGCCCCTTCCAGTGCCTAAAGGGGCTCCAAGAGAGCGGGAGAGGGACTTTGGACAAGGGCATGGAGTGATACAACAAGAGGGAGTGACTTCAAACTGAACAAGGTCAGGTTTAGATATTAAGAAAGAAATTCTTTACTGTGTGGGTGGGGAGGCCCTGGCACAGGTTTCCCAGAGAAGCTGTGGCTGCCCCATCCCTGGAAGTGTCCAAGACCGGGTTGGACAGGGCTTGGAGCAACCTGATCTGGTGGAATTTGTCCCTGCCCATGGCAAGGTGTTTGGAACTGGATGACCTTTAAGGTCCCTTCCAACCCACACCCTTCTATGATTTTCTGATTCTCAGAAGCTTTTTCTCCTTAAGGACGCCCAACCTTGTGAGACATCGTGGTGGTGCAGCCCCTGAGCTTTGTATTTGCTCCCATCTGTTCCTGGAGGCTTTTACAGAGGCTGAATTGGTTTTCTCCAGGTTTCTATTTTTATTTCTCTCATGTCAGTGTGATGGCAAAGCCAGAGCACGCGTGAACCCTTCAGCAATTTTTTTTTCTGAGAAAATAACTCATGGTTGCCTTTTCCTGCTCCAAAACACCGAGAAACCACCACTCCTCTGGTTCTCTCATCCCATTTGTGTTGGGGGACGACTGTCACCCCTGTGCACAGGGGAATCTGCCCTAAAAGCAGCCTTGTTGTGTCTCTGCTGGAATAGACACGGTGGTGGGGCTGGAACCCTGCTCTGAGGCCTGGTAGCAGCTGGAAATGCAGTTTCCCATTAGCTCCTTCAGCTGTTGGAGTCTCTTGATGTGACACAGGGAAGATTGGTGGATTTCAGGGAGCGAGGCAAGGGCGGGTGCACATTTTAATTTTAGTTCTGCACGATGGAAGATGCTTTGCGAGCCCATCATATCAATTGCAAAACTCTTCAACGTCGTGCTTGTTTTGCTGGAATGGTGCAGTGGGTTGACTGGGGGATAAGCAAGCAAAGCAGGAATTTGGGGATCAGTAAAACCAAGCACGCAGAGTTAAGTTAGTCTGTGCAGCCTGTCAGTAACCACCTGCATGTCTTCCTTGACCCTGTCCTGACCCCTAGGAAAAAGGTTCTGACCCTGATGGATCTTTGCATCCTTTTGGATTGTAATTATTGGATTGGAAAGAGTCCAGTTGTCCAGCTCTCCAGCTCAACCATCTTCCACTGGTCCCATCTGCTCCTTCATCCTCCAGGAGAAACAGGGTCGATGTCATGCCAGCAGGAACTCTCATTAGCTATCTTCATGTCTGGTGTCTGGGCATGGCAGAGGGGAAGGCACGGAGAATTCCCAAAAAGGCAGCTGAGTAATGGCAGGTGATGGGTTCAGCTGGAGCAGCAACATCTTCACAAAAAGGCTGCTCTTTCTCCTCTCCGGTTTCCTTGCAACTGAGCTTTGACAGCATTAAAACTCGAGGTAACCTCCTTGTGAAAGCCTTTGCTTGCTCAGAAAGGGGGAGCTGGTTGCAATCCAGTGATGCCATTTTGAGCTGGGAGAGGAGCAACGTGGCATCAGCACAGAGTTGGTCCCTGCAGGGTGTGCAGGACCGTGTGTGTGGATGCAAGCAGGGAGTGAGGAAGCCTGGATTCTTCTCTCCATATCAAAAATTTTCTTACAGTAGAGGTGTACAGGGGAGTTTTTAGTTGATCTGTCTTGGTACTGTCCCAGTTTCCACCCCAGAGACTCTTTAGTTTTCAGGGATATGGGGTGCATTGTGGTTGTGATGGTTTGGGGACATTCCTGGAGAACCCAGCAGGGAAATTCCTCTAGATAGCAGTTGATTGGACATTGTACAAGTGAGGTGCAATCTATGCCTCCATCTCATGAATTGTGTTGTTGCTATTTTTATTTTTTTTAATAAATATTGTGTTTGTGTGCTTGGGTGACATTTCTCATTTAAAAAGGGAGGGAAGGAAGAAATGTGTCACCCACACCCAAGGTGCTGGGTGCATAACTCAGGAGAATTGCTCATAAAGCTGCAACCTCATTACCCAACTATGAAGGATTTCTGCCACCAATTTCCTCAGTCTGGCCACAATCCTGAAATTAATCTCACCTAAACAGTCAGGAACATTTCCTCTATCTGATGTGGGCAGAAATGTTTTCATTTCATTGCTGAACGCTTCAGACAAAGAAAAAAAACTGCAAAAATCCCCAAAAAGTCCAAAGTATAGTACTTAAATGTGTGCATTTATTCAGGGTGTTAGTAAAAGATGCCCCCATCCCAGTTCCAAGCAGATGATGGAGTGTATAGCATAGGAGTAGGATGGAGAAGACTCAAAGCACCTGGGTGATTGGTGAGGTGAGGGATGAGGTGGTTTCCCTGTTGTAGACATCTCAGGAGGAGGGATAACTTCCCCTTTTGGGTATCAGATGGGATCTGGAATTGTGGTGCTCTTGTGGGCACTGGTATGGTGAGCTGAGTTTTGGATCTTCTGAAGTGCATGCTGCTGTATTTCTTTCTCCTGATGGAGCCACCTGGGTTTTAGCTCCTCTTAGCAATATCCTGCAGTAAACCGGGATAGTGAGCATGTGATGGATGAAATCCAGACCTAAATGCACCTCTTATATTCTCATAATCATACTCTTCCTAATTTTTTTTTTTCCTGGAGCAGAAAAGAATGGCATGTGAAGTCACAAATTCTCAACTCTCAGCCCCTGCTTCTTGTTTTCCTTCCTAAAGAAACAGGGTGAAGGAAAGGGGCTTTGGGATGTCCATCAGGAAAAAGCAACCCTATAACCAGAGCGATGATGGTGTGGTTCAGCAAAAAGTTAGAACTAGGATGTCCTAGGCAAAACAAAGGAACTGGAAGGCTGCAAATCACCATGTCCTGCCCACTTTTCACAAGTAGCAAGAGACAGGACAAGAGGAAATGGCCTCAAGTTGCACCAGGGAGGTTTAGATTTGATGTTATGAAAAAAAAATCTTCACTGAAAGGTTTGTCAAGCTCTGGCACGGAGTGCCCAAGGAAGTGGTCGAGTCCCCATCCCTGGAGGCATTTAAAAGATGTGTGGATGTGGCACTTGGTGACGTGGTTGAGTGGTGGGCTTGGCAGTGCTGGGTTAGCAGTTGGACTAATTGATCTTAGAGGTCTTTTCCAACCTTAATGATATTGTGATTCTAGGAAGCTGAGAGCATTTCTTCTGTCAGCTGCCCGCGATGCCTGGTGGCTCTAAAAATTTGTGTTTCCCTGTGAGTTGGTTTTATCTTGCCAAGAGAACATGAGGGTGCTGCTGGGCATGTCCCAGGTGCAGGATGCTGAAGGATGAGGTGGATTACCCCTCATCTGCTAATGAAGACCATGGCAAACAAGAGGGGATGGAATGGGGGGATTGAGCTGTGGTGATTTTCGTAGGTTAAATGGGCAGCTTGTTGGGAATTATATCCTCTAGCTGTAACAACTCATTAAGATCAGTGTTCACAAAACCCCTCACACAATTTGTTCCAAATCTTGGTTAAATCTCTAGGCTGGTTATCCCCAGTCTGCTTGGTACCACATACACTCGTTGCACTTGCTGCTCTACCTTTTGATGTTTCTCACATGGACTTACAAGAAGCTGCTGCTCTGGGAGGGGAATGTCTGCTGTCACAGTGTGTAATTGGCTTGATGTGTTTGCACAGAGGTCACCAGAGGCTGGGGTTGCTGCTCTGGGCAGATATAAATCATTGGTGCAATTTTATCTCTGAATTTTTTGTGGCTGGGGAAATTGCATCCTTTTTTTTTCTTTTTCTTTTTTTTTTTTAAACTGATTTCTGTATGGAGCATGTACGTAGGAAATATATAGCATTTATATAGGAATGGTTTGTTAATACAATAGGATTTTCAAAGTGTTCAGCCCACAGTGACCACAGCTAAAGGCAGTGTGTGAAGAGCTTCCTCGTTGGTGTTAATTGAGCAAAGCAAGTAGGCGTATTAATTAAAAGGCCTTTTGTGAGAGCTGCCTGGTGCTCATCTAATGCAGGACCTGCCTCTTGGGGTTGCACCAGCTCTTTTTCCTCGCAGGAAAATTGGCTGCTTTTGTAACCAAGAGGTGTTGTTTCGAGAATAAAAGCTAAAACTGGAAATTCTTGGAAGGCAGGAGTGTGTGTGTGTGTTTGAAGGCCGGCAGGAGAGAGAAACAAGCGGCTGGTGAGAAATGCCAAGGCCTCGATTCAGCAGGGCTCTCCCTGCTCTCTCACATTTGACACACTGAAATGCTTAACTGGATTGTGGCCAGTGTTCCTCCCACAGCAGGTTCGAGATCTTAAAGAAGACCGGACAACTAAAAACGTGATTCCCCTTTTCCATTGAAGGTTTTCATTTGTTATTTATTATTTTTGCAGGCATCCTGCGACCAGTTACAACCCCCTACTCTTGCACCTTTGCTAATCTGAAAATATTAAAACCTTTTGACCATTTTAGAGGTTTATATCAACTTCCTTTTGAAAAGGAGATGCTGTTCCCATGCTCAGCAGTGATGTTTTGAGGAATCAACAGTTGTTTTTGTACCTGTTTGTACAGCCCAGCTCAGAGGCTACAGGTTGTGTTTGGATACCAGAGCTCTTGGTGCTGATGGTCTCCATGTCCTTAACCATGACAGTGAAATAGTTTTCTTCCCAGCACTAATCAGTTGTCTTGCTTTTTCTTCCAGATTAGAAGAAAGTCTTGTGTGCCCAGGAGAGCAGGACTTGGGGAGCAGTTGGTAAGAGCATCTTTTCAGGAGAGGATCATCTAAATGTGGAATGATGGGGCTCAGGCAGATGCAAAGAAAACTTTGCCCTTGAGAACCTTTTTTTTCCCCATGGCTGTCATTTATGGGAGTTTCACTCTCTCTTTTGGACAGAGTTGCCAAAGGGGAGAGCTGGTTTATGGAATTTTTTGATGGTTAGGCTGGGGAGGGAGTGCTTTATCTTCACTCATATGGAAAGCAACCTTATCCAAGAGTTGTCTCAGAGCTTTGGCCATATTTTCACGTTCTCCCTGTGTTCTTGTTGTTCTGGTGCTTTGCTGGTTACATGTGTTTGATCTCTGGAACAAGCCATGTATAGGAAAAAATTACATATGGGGAGTGGCAGTGTTTTGAAACCTGGGAGCTTAAAGATGCCACACAGAATTCAAATCATGGAATAGTCTGGGTTGGAAGTTGAAACCTTTGAAGGTCATCAAATCCAATTCCCCTTCAATGAGCAGGGACATTTTCAACTCAATCTAGTTGCTCAGAGCCCCATCCAACCTGACCTTGAATCTTTCCAGGGATGGGGCATCTGCCACCTCTGTGGACAGCTTTTCTGTGTCTTACCACCCTCATGTTTAAAAAATTTCTTCCTTCCATCTAACCTGAACCTCTACCTTCTTTCAGTTTGAAACCATTACCCTGTCACCACAGGCCCTACTGAAAAGTCTATCCCCAAATTCCCTGAAATCACTGAGAACCATATTTTTCTGGACGTCTTCAGATTTAACTTCATGTTCCTTGTCTTGGAAGTTCTTGCTGGAGTAGTGAAGCCTTGTTGGTCTCCTGTGCAGTGTGAGAGGCAAGCAGGGGAGTGCTGGTCCCCTGCCACACTGGGGGGACGTGCATGTGTCCCTTGGATGCTCATGGTCCACTCCCAGGGAAATTCCTTTTTGCTCCAGCAGTAGATTCAGGAGTGGTAAATCCATTCCTGGGCAGGACAGACAAAGCCAAGATCCATTGGCTTTTTCTGGGACTATTCTCTCCCTCACACCTGCAGATTAACAGGACTCCTCCTTGGTGTCCCTGGAGGCAGCAACTCTGATTCATCACCCACAGGGTTCATTTCTGGGGAGGGAGCAGTGCTTTGTGTAATTCTGGCGTCACCTGTGGCAGCACTGGTGCTGAATCAGTGTGATGGGTGTCCCTTTTGATACAGGTGATGTCTCCCTGAATGCCAGTGCTCACTGCCCCTGAGTCTCCCGGCAGCAGTGCTGAGTAAAGAGCTTTAGTGGTGTTACTGCTGTCCTGAACAGTCCCCCAGCACCACGTCTGGCTGGAGAGAGAGAACATAAATTGTCCTCCTACAAGGCTCTGGACTGAAAACTAGAGGATTTGGCTTTTAGGACAAGCTAGTCATGCCTTAAAACAAATTTTGCTGAAGGCATCTTTTCTCAGCTTTATGGCTTTACTCCCTTCCCATCTCCTACTTCGACGTGCAGTTCCTTCTGTGTGGCAGAAAGGACCAGCTGCGTGGGAATGTGGCCTCTGGGAGCAACCTGGATGGGTTAGAAAGCTGTAGTTGAGCAGGTGATGAGACAGATTGTTTCAGCACTGAGGGGGGATATAACTGTTGTGGCATCTCTGTACCTGTGGCCAGTCTGGCTCTCGCTGGACCTGGAGTCACGAGCCTGGCGCAGGGCGTTGGTGGTGGTGTGAATTTTGAAGAATACCAAGTGTGATGAATGTGAAAGTCCTGTGGCACTTGGAGAGCTGGACTGATGGTGTCAGCCAAGCTGGGGTCAAGATCTCTCTCCCTGGCTGTCATGGTGGTCCCTGGCTGTGTTGACAACATTTTAGCCCCCGTCCATTTGTTGGGCTGTCCATCCTTGTCACTGTTCCTGTGTTGTCTTTGTGCTCTTGCACACTCATTGATCAGCCTCTCCCCACTCCATGTGCACCATGGGTCTGGTGCTCTCACTGCTTTTATGCTGCATGACAAGGAAAATAGGTGGAAACTCTTTGGGAAGAGTCACCCCAGCTCTAGGTTGGGTTGGGATACTCTTGAAAGCCTCACTGTTTGGCAGCCACGTGTGGTGCTTTGGAAGCAAACCTACAGAAGGACATCTTGCAGCAGAGAGACTAAATCTCCTCCTGCTCAGATTTGTTCTTTTTCACCTCCTGATACCCTGAAAGTCCAGGCAATGGAGTTGTGTTTGGCTTTCTGACGCTCTGTGCCGAGCAAGCGCTGGTGGAGGCACTTTTGCTGGGAGGGCTGTGCGGGGCACAAGCACAGGGTGCTCCCTGGCCCCAGCCCTTCATCCACACGACCAAGCGTTTGCCGGAGGCTGCTGAGGTCTGGAGAGGCCACTCCTTGCTAAGTAGACCCCTGGGGACACTGTTCAACTGGCCTGACCCGTGCTTCAGCCACTCAGGTGATGCAAGGAAGAGGTCGACTGGGGCTAAGCCTGTGCCTGGATTTGTGTCCAGCATCAGCTTCACTGCTCAAACTTCTTGTATGTCACTAAGTGGTTTTCTTTCTTTGTCTCTGGCTGGTCGTTCGGGCTTTCAGTTAGAGGCAGAGTGATTGGAAAACTTGTCTTTATATCAGTCATAAAAATACGTCTGTGTGCACACAGCTATCCATAAAATAAACCTTTGTTTATTAAAGCAAGTGGAGATGTAACATCCATGTATTGATGCCCTGGCTGTGCCCAGGTCTTTGCTAGATCTTGTTGCATTTTCTCCTTATCTCCATCCTTCTGATCTTTCCAAGTGTTGCTGGTGAACTTCACAAATGCTGTTTTTCATGAACTGTTCCATCGTGTGCTGATTTTGTCTTCAGGGTTGTGAAGGAATTGGGGCCTTTGTTTGTCCGAGGGCACATGCAAGGCCTCAAAGCTGTTGATGAGACAAGAGGAAATGGCCTCAAGTGGTGCCAGGGATGGTCTAGATTTGATATTAGGAATAATTTCTTTACCTAAAGAGTGGTCAAGCATTGGAACAGCCTGCCCAAGGAAGTGGAGGAGTCACCATTCCTGGAGGGATTTAAAAGGTGTGCAGAGGTAGCACTTGGGGACATGGCTTAGTGGTGGCCTTGGCAGGGCTGGACATGATGATGTTAAAGATCTTTTCCAGCCTAAACAATTTATGATTCTCTGTGGACTCCTGGTGGTCTCAGTTTGCCATTGCTCCTCTCCCAGTGAGCTCTCCTCCGTATCCTCACCACACATGCGATTCCTGGTTGTGACACTGCTCTGCAGGATGCCATCCAGTGTGTGTGGAAAGGAGAAGGAACCATTATGCAGCATCCTTGTGTGGCTCTCCCAGCTGTCAGCATATGATGTGAGCAGTGTGGTGACCCAAAAAACCTTCTCCCTGGGTGGTGAGTTAATCTGATAACTGCCCACGCCTNGCTCTCCCAGCTGTCAGCATATGATGTGAGCAGTGTGGTGACCCAAAAAACCTTCTCCCTGGGTGGTGAGTTAATCTGATAACTGCCCACGCCTGCCTTCTTCTGTGTGTCCTGGCATTCAGTGCACCCCCCTCAGAGCAATGGGCAGTGCTGTCAGGCTGTTGGCACTTTCTGTGTTTCCTCAAACCAGTTTCTTGGCCAGCATTCCAGCACTGGGGTGGTTTCTGGCCGGATTTCCTCCGTGTGGTGGTCCCTGTTCAGTGAGCAGAGCTGGCGTCGCCTCCACAGGGCCTGCGGCTCCCGCCTGGCTGCTTTTTCCCTGCATCTCAGCCCTTGCATTCCTGCAGGAGAACAAGATAATCACCGTGCTGCTTTTGTAGCAAACTCTCCTCAAGGTGACAGCCGTGGGCAAAGCCATGTTGGTGTGGTGTGTGTGGGGATTGCTGATTCCCTGGGCTGCCGTCCTAATCTCCTCAAAAGAAAGAGCTGCTGCTCTGAGCTCCCTCAGCTCTCTTCCTTGAGAAATTCTGCCTCCAAGTAACCAGGGATCTGCACAAATTCCCTGGTCTTCCCTGAAGAAGTAGGAAGGTGTTCTCCCACTTCAGCAGCGTGCTTTGTTTTTGGCAGAGCAGAGCATGCCAGTAGAGGGAAAGGTTTCCATTGTTGGATGCAGGCACTGCTGTCTGGCTGTGGGAGGTGTCTGCCGTGCACCACATGGGAAGAGGGTTTCTTGTGATTTGGGAGTGCTCCTCAGATGGGGAAAACCTGGGTGTTAAGGAAGGATTTATAATCAGAGGGCTGTAGAACCTCTCCTAGGATGACAGGATGAGGGAGTTGGGGCTGTTCAGCCTGGAGAAGAGAAGGCTCCAGGGAGGTTTTACACCCCTTTCTAGTGCCTAAAGGGGCTCCAAGAGAGCTGGAGAGAGACTTTGGACAAGGACCTGGAGGGACAGGACAAGAGGGGATGGCTTCACACTGAAAGAGTTTAGGTTTAGATTAGATATTAGGAGGAAGTACTTCCCTGTGAGCATGGGGAGGACCTGGCACAGGTTTCCCAGAGAAGCTGTGGCTGCCCCTGGATCCCTGGAAGTGTCCAAGGCCAGGCTGGATGGGGCTTGGAGCAACTTGGGATAGTGGGAGGTGTCCCTGCCCAGGGTAGGAAGTTGGAACTGGATGATCTTTAAGGTCCATTCCAACCCATACCCTTCTATGATTCTATGATTTTTTTTTTTCTTTGAGATGTGGGGGAATTCAGGGAAGCAGAGTTAGAGTTACTGCAGTAGCTCTTGCTAAGGGCAGCTCCTGGATGTTTGTAATATTCAAAAACGAGATTAATTTCCACTGCATATTAAGGGATTGATAGAAGCTTTCCTGTGCTGTGGAGGAGTTTAGATCAAGCACCAGCACCTGAAAACATGTGGATAAGGAAATTTAGTGTTTCCACTTCTCACACTGCAGCAGCATCACAAGTCAGCTGGGGGCTGCCACCATCACCTCTTTTGCAGCCTATCAATGTCCTCTTTTTCTGCTAACGTGGGGTGGGGGAAAGATGAGACTGTCCTTGCCCTCCCTCTATCAAATGTCTGCCAATTTCCGGGTGGGATTCTACGATGGGATTGAGGATTTAGCTTGTTTTATTTATGTATCCATTTTTTAAATGAGAGAAGAAAATCTCAGAAAGAGATTTTTCTCTTTTGACCTGGAGTTTACAGAAACTGAGGTTCCACCATCAAGAGCAGGTGCCTCCTTAAAGCAAAGACATCTGGGTGCAACAACCTTGATTTCTGCAGCGAGCTGCCAGTGAATCTGTCCTGTGTCTGCCCAGAATTTTTGGCTGCATTTTTCAGGGCTCATCAGGATATTTTGAGTTACCTGCATCCCTGGGCCTGGCAACTTTCTGTTTGCTCCCCATTGCCAGGTTTGGGTTATTTTGGTGTGCTTTAGAAACATCTCCTCTGCACACGGGCAGGTTCTTGATGTGAGTGACTTCTGCCTTTAGAGACCCAAAAGGCGGAATGGATTTATGTTTCAGCTGAATGAGGTGGCATCTCTCTAGCTTGCCTGCTGCAAATTTGAGGCTATTTTATGGCTCTTTCCTCTTTTTTCTGTCCTCTCACAGTATGTCAAATGGAGATACCAAGCATGGGGTGGTGTTGGAGTGGGTGCTCTGGGAATCACAGAATCTGTGAAATGCTTCAGGTTGGAAGGGACCTTAGAGATCATCTTGTTCCAGCAACAAAATCCTCTTCCAAACTGACACACAGTTCAACATTGTGATCAGCATCCCTCAGAGATGGATCACAATGTTGAACCGTGTGTGGGTTTGGAAGGGGATTGTATTGGCAGCCACAGAGCAGAGGGAAAGCAAACAAGCATTGATTGCACAGGAATGGTCTCCAGAAACCAAAAAAATATTTACCCGGCATCAAACAGCAAGAGAAGAAAACTCTCAAATCTGTTGTTACACAAATTCCAAGGGAAAGGACATCACTCTCTTCTAAAATGACAGGTTTTCTACAAAATTTGAAATGCTGATGAAACTTTGAAATTCTTTTGTATTTTCTCAACTCAACTCCTCTTCATACCCTTCCCACCCTGCCATCTTCCAGACAGGCACAACTCATAGCAGGGCAGGAAAGTTCATAAAGTCAAGGAGGGTCAAGAAAATGAAGGGGAGAGGCCATGGCACAGTGTCTGTCACTTAGGGAGAGCATTTCTGCATATCAGGATGTTTTGAATCAGTGTTTGCTGTTTTAAAGTGGTTCTGCAGGTTGGCTGATGTCATCAATCCCAGTCATCTCAACAACAGAATTGCCTGAGAGCTCTGGGTCAAGCTGGCCAGCCAGGAAGGGTCTTATCTTGGAAACTTTTGAGTTAGGACTATATTTTGAGTTAGAAAAAAGTGTTCTCTGTCTGTTTTGAGAGAGCAGCTGGGAAACAGATAAAGAAATCTGTCCTTTTTTGTTTTATTTTTTGGAATTGAACATAAAACTAAGTAAATGCAGAAATAAATAAAACTTGCAAACAGAGAATTGAAAAGGCTCAACTTCAGTGCTGCTGCATATGAATATCATTGCAAAGGCCTCACTGGGATCAGAGCACCTTTGCCAAATGCAAAATATTGTCTGTGCCTGCTGGCATTGCTCATTCTCAATAAGGTGCAGTTGTTCAGTAAGTAGTTACAATTTGGGGGTGAAATATCTAGACGTGATTAAAAAGCAATTTAAAATATCTGTGCTTTCCCATTAAGCTGTTGCCAGGAGCATTGAGCAGTCTGTTTCCTCCCCTGCACTTAGAACCAGCCTATTGTCATGCTGGAGGCATTTTTATGATAAAAATATATAAAATTGCATCATAGATCGACCAAAGCTCAGTTAACTAAACCACATGGAAGACCTCTATTGGCAAACAAAAACCTGTGGCTGGAGCCATTGATTTTTGTAGGAATTAGTAAATTTGGCATATCACTGTATTTTCAAATAGCTCCATACCCTCCCAGTGCCACTTAAGGAAAGGGTGTTATTTCCATTCTTTCCCTGACCCTTAAATTGCACAAGGAAAACCCTGTGTTAGATAATTTTTTTCCTTCCATTTTTTTTCCCCTTCCTTCCTTTTCCTGTCTGTGCTGTGTCTACAGTGAGGAGAAGTGCAAGCAGGTTAAACAAAGAAGCTCAATGCTGGAAAACTCTGCAAGACACAAATCAAGGAATAGTTCAGGTTAGAAGGGGCCATCAAAGGTCACCAAACCCAACCCCTTGCAATGATCAGGGACCTCTTCAACCCAGATCACATTGCTCAGAGCCCCATCCAACCTGACCTTGAATGTTTACACGGATGGGGGCATCCACCACCTCTCTGGGAAGTCTTTTCCAGTGTTTTACCACCAAAATTCTAAAGAACTTCTTCCTCATATCTAATCATCCACATCAACTACATTTTTGTTTAAAACCATTACCCCTTGTCCTATCACAACAGGCACTGCTACAAAGTTTCTCCCCATCTTTCTTGCCGCTCCCTTTGGGCACTGGAAGGTGCTCTAAGGTGTCCATGGAGTCTTTCCTTCTCCAACATGAACAAACGAGAACCTGTTCTTGCACAACTCTGGCTCCCAAGTGCTTCAGCTGAACCCCCAGCACGTGTTGTGGGGCTCCCAGGATGGATTCCCACTGTGCTGTGCTGAAGGTGGAAGTCAATATAATGGGAATTTTTAGAAGAAAATGGTTCTGACAGTGTTCAAGGCCAGGCTGTATGTGGCTTGGAGCAACCTGGGATAGTGGAAGGTATCCCTGCCCATGGCAGAGTCCCTTCCAACCCAAACCATTCCATGATTCTCAATGCTGTTCCTTGGCTGATGTGAAGTTTTCCCAGCCCTGCTCTACAGAAGCTGTTGGTCTTGGCTGGACTAAGTGGTCTTTTCTCTCACAGCCACTCTCACTTATGATACTCTGGTAAAGAGCTCAAATTGTCTTCTGAGAGCTGTATTCACAATAAACTTTTTGTCTCTGCTATAGGGTAGCCATAATTCAAAGCAAACCTTTAATCTCTAATTTAGCAGGGACTTAAGGTGAGAGATTAATGTGAGTCGGGGGAGGACAATCTACATGCTGATGGGTTATTTGCAATATTCTCTAAAAATCTGGATTTGTAATTAATTGTTAAGAGAACAAGGGGAGGAAAAAGATTGGGTAGTAGAGGAGTTGACTCATGGTATTGAAACAATAAACAATTTTCTCCTTCAAAAAAACCCAAAAGTCTATGTTTTGAAGTAGCTTTTGAAAGTTAATATTTACAGGACTGAAAGTTGATAGACTTTCTATTATGTCATAACTGATTTTGATGGTGAAGAGCTTTCTGACTCTGTCACACCCAGTTAAATCAGTTTTTGCAAGGCTCTGACAGGGTTTGCAAGGATCTGATGTTATCCAAGGGGAAGTGCGCTGGCAGAGACCCGTGCTCTGAACCCACCCATAATTTTTCCATGGTTTCTGCAGTAGCATCTCCCTCTAATGAGAGCAAAACAAACAAAATCACAACTTTTGAAAAGTCATGACCTGGATAAAAGTAACCTTGACTTTCCTGTCTTTTATGATTAGGTTCTCCTGTGGCTTTTTTGTCCTGTTTCTGCCTGCAGATGTTCTGAGGAAACCCTGGGCTTTGGTATAAAACACAACTCTTGTGTTTAAAAACTCTAGACCTGTTTACTTAAAGTAATTGCACCTCTGTTTTAATACATTAAATGCACATGTATCCCACAGACCTTCAGATAACGTAATAGCTTTTGTGGTGGCACTTAATCTCATTTCTGAGCAGAGGTGTAGCTATAGGGCTGTTGTTTGTACCTGCAGTTGTATGAGCTTCTCAATCCCACTGCACAAATGGAAAATTGGGAGGGTTTGTCCTCTGAGGGAAGAAATCGATGAGCATGTGAGGGAGTTAGAAAAAGAAATTTGAGAGGTTTAGTGAGTATCCACTCTCTTACTTTTCAGTTGGCAAGAGTTTGGCACTGTTCGGATCTTGCCTTTAGTGAATTTTTAAAGTTGTTGGCAGTCTCAATTCCCTACATGTCCTCAGCAGCATCTTGCATATCTTGTAGTGGGGTTATGATGAAGACAGGGCTATTTCAGGTCATGCTGCTGTGGCTGCATGTCCAGGTCCAGGTCTTCATACTTTTCTTGTTGGTTTAGCCCAGCTCATGGGAAATTACTGGGCTCTTAATCACAGAATGGTTTGGGTTGGAAGGGATCTTAATCTTGTTCCAGCCCCCTGCCATGGGCAGGGACACCTTCCACTATCCCAGATTGTTCCAACCCCTGTTCAACCTGGTCTTGGACACTTCCAGGGATGGGGCATCCACAGCTTCTCTGGATGTGCCAGGGCCTCACCTGTGCCAGGGCCTCACCACCCTCATAGTAAAGAGTTTCTTCCTTATCCCTAGCCTTATTTCACCCTCGTTCAGTTTGAAGTAACTCCCTGCTGTCCTATCACTTACTGCCCTTGAAAAAAATTCCTGTCCATCTCTCTCGTAGCCCATTTTAGTACTGGAAGGTGCTCTAAGGTCTCCCTGGAACCTTCTCTTCTGCAGGCTGATAAATTCACCTGGTGCTTGTTCATCCCCTGGTCCTTAAATGTCTTCACTCCCACCAAGCTTAAAGCATCACTGTTGCAGCACTGAAAAAAACTGGTGTTGAAAGATGTCTTGGTCTTTCTGATCTCTTCCATGTTTGTGATGGACGTGGGTCCATTGCTTGTTGGCTCTTGGCTGTGGAGAACCTTGGTGATCCTCAGCCTGCAAGAAGCTCCTTTCCTGAACAGGAAATGCATCCCTCTACATTCCCCATTCATTTGCTCCTGGGCTGCATCCAGAGCAGAGTGGACAGGAAGGTCAGGGGAGGGGATTCTGCCCCTCTGCTCCACTCTGGTAAAACCCCACCTGCAGAGCTGCCTCCAGCTCTGGGCTCCCAGCACAGGAAGGACATGGAGCTGTTGGAGGGAGTCCAGAGGAGGCACCAAGGGGATCGGAGGGATGGAGCAGCTCTGCTGTGACGAAAGTCTGGGAGAATTGGGATTGTTCAGCCTGGAGGAGAGAAGGCTCTGGGGCGACCTAATTGTGGCTTTGCAGTGCCTGGGGGGAAAGATGGAGAATGACTTTTTTTAAGGGCCTGGAGTGGCAGGACAAGGGGGATGAGTTCAAACTGACAGAGAGCAGGTTTAGATTAGGTATTAGTAAAAAATTCTTTACTGTGAGTGTAGTGAGGCCCTGGAACAGGTTGCCCAGAGGAGCTGTGTGTTAAGAAAACTCCTGTCCAACCATCCAGGACCCTCTCTGGCAGTCACTCTCACACCACCTGAGCTGGGACCAAAGCCTCTTTGCAATCACACACCCCACACTCACACAATCAGACCAGGTTTCCTTTCCAGCTCAAACTGAGGTTTCCCAGAACAGAGCCTCAGATGCCCAGATCCATAAAATAATTTCATTGTGCTGCAATAACTAAATAACAAAACTACAGCTTGAGCTTGGTGCCTCCAAGAAGGGACACCAAACCAAGGAAACCCTAGGCTTTTATACCCTGTACAGACTAAGGGGGAAAGTGTGGTGGCCCTTGTCTCCTGCTGTGTCTCTGTGTGGTGGCACAGGTCCCTGTGCCCTTTGTTGTCCCAAGGGTTGGCAGTTCATGGCCTCTTGCCCCACCAGAGCTCAACCTGCAGCTCCACTGCAGCTGCACCCCGAGCTGCCTGCACGGGATGTGTTCCTCAGCACTGGATACTCCTGGAAGTGGATATGTCCCTGGAAGTGTGCAAGGCCAGGTTGGATGGAGCTCTGAGCAACCTGGTCTGGTGGAAGGTGTCCCTGGCCATGGCAGGGGATTGGAACGACGTGATCTTTAAGGTCCCTCCCAACCCAAACCATTCTGTGATTAAAAATTACAGTTTTTAAATACCATAGCTTCTCTCCAACCCCACAGTGGGTGTGAGGGAGGCAGCTTTTGGCAGTGGTGGATGAAGGCAGCTGTTCTGCCTGCTTGTCTGTGGCAAAGTGTTTTATTTTATGAACTCCTTTGCCTTTGGCTCGTGGCAGTGTGTGTTCTGCAAGTTTGAGTTTGCTCAGCCCCCATGATGTGTTGGCTCCATGCCAGAGGTTTCTTATCTCCTCCACCTGAGGAAGAATGGGCTGAGTGAAGTGGTTGGAGGTGCTGAGGGAGAAGCTGGACATGCAGGTCAAGCCCCCACACACAGCTGGACACCCAGGAATCTGCTCATTGCCTACCTGAGCCAGGAAGGGCTGTCCAGCCCTAGCTCTTCCCTTCAGACACAGACAGTGCACAGTGGTGTCTTGTTGGCTGAATTTCCTCCTGCATATCACAACTTGGCCACTTCTGCCTTGCAGTTGGACACAACATAAATTTATACAGAGGAGGAAAGAACTCAACTCCTGTGGGAGGTCTGAGGCTGTGGATTTTTCTCTTTCTGAACAAATTTCTGGTTTGCAGTCCTCTAATCATTGTCCGGTCTTCCCTGTAGGCTCAGCAGAGATGTCTGGACCACAGCCTTGTTTTTCTTGGCTCTTTCCTCAGAGTAATTGAGGAAGTAATACGAGTCTCTAGGGTGTCTGGGAAAGAGAAGCTGGAAGCTGCTATCCTAACTTTCAGTGCTGTTTTTTTGGGACTGCTGTGTTTATGTGTGAGTGTGCTTTGGTACATCTATAGGCACGCGGTGGGATTCTTGGGACGTCCTTTGCAGGGCCAGGAGATGGACTTTGAAGATCCTCGTGGGTCTTTCCCACCTGAGGATATTCTGTGATTCTATGATTCTCCTGCTGTAGCTGTTGCCTGTGTTGTCCAGCCTCCTCACCTGGGCATGATGGTGCGAGTGCCCGTCCTTCATCTCCCATTGGTTCCATCTGGAATTTACTCTTCCCCTGGAGTTGGGATGTGGTGGCTTGCTGACGTCTTCCATGTGGGAATGCTCGTAGCAGGATTTTTTTCAGGATGTCAGGTGATTGTTCATGGTTGGACATTTCTCTGGCTGCTTGATAGGATGAGCTGCAGAGAGCTGTGTGATGTTTTCAAACAGCTTTGGTGTTTTCTCTCTATTTGAGACCTTTCCGAAGGACTTTGGTCCTTTGGGCAAGCCAAGGGCTTGCTGCTATAGTTGTGCCACACAGCTCTGCTCTCAGCTGTTGATGCAGCACCTTTTGAAATATTCCCATTTCACAGCTCATGGCTGAGCTCTGAAATGCCGTGGAGAACCTAAAGAGTGGAAATGGAGTGACAACAGAGCTAAAAATTTTTGGGTTTTATTCGTGTTGATCTATCTGGCTTTTGTATGCTGAGTGATCTGCTTGCTTGGACTGCTGACATTCATCTCTCTTGACTGTCAGGCTCAGTGTAGTGGAAATGTTAATCCTGGCTACGGTCACGATGCAAAGAAGGATCTTCAGGTGAAAACACAAACAGAAGCCTTCTGAGGAGTCTGCTTAGGTCTGAAAAACAAATCTGGACATGATGCTGGTCATGTTTGCTCATGTTGTGCTGTGAAATCCCATCCCAGCAGCCTGTGGAAGCTGGTTTGTGCTGTCTCCTTCATCTGCAGAACCTGCACAGACAATTTCAGAGGATCTTCCTTTTTCTTAGTTCATGGAACAAGGCTCCCGCTGGGATCAAGGATGAATGGTACATATCCTACCTCTTCTCCAGTCTGGGCTAATCAAAATCCCCTTGTTTAAACTTGCCAAAAGCCTCTCCGAGGTATCTCTCAACACTTGGAAACATGGAGATGTCCTTTATTGCCCTCTATTTCCAGCCCATACCTGTGTAGGATCTAAGCCATAATCACAATTCCTTCAGGTTCTAAGCAGCTGTTTCATTCTGCCTGATCTTCTGTCCATGCTGTCACATCTGCCTGGCAGGGTGTTTCCTGCTGAATTTGGTTCCATGTTACTATGAGATTTTCTGGTCCCCTTTCTAAACACTTGTCTCCTTTTCCCTTTGTCATTGGCATGGTATTGAAGCTGTTTCTTTTTCTGGTGGCTTTCCTGAGAGCTTGGACTCTCCTTTGTTGTTCTGTCAAGTCCAATTAACTCTGGGTAAGGCAGAGCTGGAGGTAAAGTTGCTGTTGCTTTCTGAATTTTGTCCTTCACGTCCAGGACACGTTTGGAGATGGTGGCATTCTGGAGGCTTCATGCAGAGCTGTCCTGCCTGTGGGATTGTCCATGAAAACTCAGCATTTTGCTAGACCTGTGTTGGCATCATTTACCTGTTCAAAGCAGTTCGGGAATCACTGTGTGGTCCATAGCGCAGTGCTTTGCCAGAGGAGAAAAGTGTCAGTGCAGACATGGACAGCAGAGATTCCTGTGCCAGTGGTGAATTTGGAGTGTCAAGGAAGGACCAGAACCCAACCAGTGTTTTGCAGTTCTCCAGGATGGTTTTTCTCTTGGTGTGCCTGCTGGGGGTGGAGGAGGTGCTTTTGGTAGTTTAAGTGTTGGTCGATTCTGGTGAGATCTGCCACAGGGAGGGGAACAGGGGCCTGACCTGGAATATCATCTATGAGGGCTGACATCTATGAGGGCTGGGTGGAGCTTTTTTTTGTGTGTGCATTTTTTAAAATGCTTTTTGGATGGATGGGCTAGAGGACAATGAGTCAATGGATACTGTGTGCTTCCAAGTCAGCAGTGAGCTTGGAACACTGCACTAAGTTCGGATAGCTAAGTATGAAATTCAGTTCTTCCACTTCCAGGACCCTTTCGTGCTGCTCTGGTTGGGTGATGATGCTCTGACTCTCAGGTGCTGCTCCTGTTCTGGATTTTCTGTCACAGAGAGGACACAGAATATAAAACTGCCTCAGTTGCTCTAGATGGAGCCTGAGCATGTTGGAAAAATGCTTTCCCACCCAGGGAAAGTGTGCTGGCCTCATGGTGGCACATTTGATGTGTGTGTGGGCCATTGAGCATTTGGCCTGTGCTGCTCTTCTGCCGAAATGTTGTGTCAGGATTTTCCCCCCTTCCCATATTTGACGAAGAGTGTGTGAAATTCAGAACATTTGATGAAATGATAAGATTTACCTGTGAAATGGAGCTCTGTGTATGAACAAATCTGTGTTGGGACAGTTAGAAGGAAAGCTCATAATGCCACCAAAATCTTTAAAAATTATGAGCCTGAGCCTGCTGTCCTCCCTTCACCTCAGTTTCTCAAGTGTGACAGGCTTGAAAGCCAGAAACCTCTCTCTGACTGCACACTAGACATGACACGGTGAGTATATTTTTGGAAAATGAAGAACAATCGGTGTGTTACTGAGGGAAAAATACTACGGATGCTGCTTCACTGAAGGAAATCCCACTGCTGCCTCTTTTTTTTCCCCTGGAAGCCACAGAATTTACTACGCTGTTTATGTGCTGAAAGAAAATGGTAATAAATTAGTCCCTGTAGCCAATCACACCTGTACCACAGAAATAGTTATATTTATGAAAGTGGTCAGACATGCAATAGTGTCCAGAGATGTATGGCAATGTTTACCCCAGACCATGGCACAGTTTGATTTATCCCAGGGCACAGAGCAGGCTACAATGTGTGGCCTAATTAGTGTAATGTACCTTGTAATGGCTGTGAAAGAAATCCTGCACTGAAGCTTTCAGCCCAAAAACACAGGAATCTAATGCAGATTCCATGAAGATAAAAGGAGTAAAAAAATGTCATCTGATGCTGTAAAGGCCTTTGGGTGAAGACTGAAGGACTTACGTACATAATCATAGAAACATAGAATGGTTTGGGTTTTGGAAGGGACTTTAAAGTTCATCCAGTTCCAACCCCTCTGCCATGGGCAGGGACACCTTCCACTAGACCAGGTGGCTCCAAGCCCTGTCCAGCCTGGCCTTGGACACTCCCAGGGATGGGGCTTTGAGCAACATGTAGGACTCGAGTTGGTCGGCAAAACGTGTGTTAAGCTCGCATTGCTCACCCCTTCCCTTCCATGACACAGAGCTTTCCTCTGCCCCACGGGCTCATTCTTCCTGTATCAACCCAGGTAGGACCAGGAAGTGTTTATTGATTAATTAATTAATTAATCAGTACCACATATTTGCTTGCACCCTATCGGTGTGGCTCTTTTTAGCACTTGGTAGTTTTAGAGTGAAGATCATGTTTGAAGCTCTGTGAGCATCTTCCACTTCCTTATCTCTCTTGCAGATGGTATTTAAATGTACTGAAAAACATAATTTTCATGTGGGAGTGAATCTCCACATGGACTTGTAGAATTTCTCCTGGTATATTGCTGAATGATGCAGCCAAAATCAGCATTTCTGTTGGATTTTTTCTTTCCCCCTACTCTTGGAGGTCCTGGAGGACTGTCAAGTACTAATGTTACCAATTCACGGAGAAGGAAACTGGCTCCCCAAAGGCTGTGAAGTGGTGTCAAGAAGGACTAAGCTGAGACCTTTGAGCTTTGCTTCTCAACCGAGCTTCCCTCCAAGGGCTTGGGAAAAAGGAATTTCCTAGTGGATGGAGGGTGGAATTTACTTCCTTACTTGCTATCTCTCCACCTAGTGTAAAGGCTTTTAAAATTATTTTTATAAAGAGCCTTTATTATTCTGATCCTTATTAGGATTTTCAATTTAGGGGCTAATGCTGTGGGTTTGTTTGTTGGTTTTTTTTTTCCTCATTCTCTTTTTGTTCTCCCCTTACCTGTTTTTTTCTCCGTAGATCATGAGTGTTTGATTGGGGGTGGAAGAGTCAAACCAACGCAAATTTATTTTGCCTGTCAGACTTCCTCTTTGTAATACTCCCCTCTATGTAAAAGATGACACAAAATCAATCTCCTGGTTGGCATCACCGTTCTCTTTGCAGCAGCTTTTGCTCAATGATTATTATTTTTTGTTTGGCTGCATTTTATCCTTTAATGTGTTTCCAAATACATCATCAGGTAACAATTGTTGAGATCCTCCTTCTGTTTGAAGGCCTGAGTGCAGATGTGGATTCATGTGGCCCTTTTCTAACCTTTTGTGGTCATGTCATGCTGCTTTGTTTTAGCAGGGATAGCAGGGGAAGGAAGTGAGCAACAGTCAAGAAGGAAGAATAAAGATATTTTATTGTGGAAGGGGAGGTGGCTTCCATGATCTTTTTCAAGCAATAAACTTTTGAAAGCTACTTCCAAATTTATTTTCCTTTGTGCTCTGATTCTTGTAACTCTTCTCTCCCATCGTGCTGCTCCTCTTTCACCTTTTCAGGTTCTCCATAATCTTGGTGATGGACTGTGAAAGCAGCTGCCTGGTTGTGGGTGAAGTGAACCAAAACATGGATTCTAAAAACTGCTGTTCCACTGATAAAATTATTTTTCTTCCTGAATACTTTAATTCAGTACAAGTTCTGTCATACTATAATTTTCTGTTTCAGTAGACTTCTTTATCGCCTTTGTATGTGTAGAAATCTGGATTGAGGGGGCAAAAAAGAAAGAAAATAAAAAAAAATGGACATAATTGATCCTCTAATCTGAACTGAATTAACTTTTATTCTGTATTTAAAAATTTTGCAGAACCTTCTCTTTTCCCCCCACATAACAAAGATGAAATATTAGTTCCATGAGCTGAGGTATTGGTCTGTAAAGACTTGGGAAAGTGATTTTTGTTGAGAGAGTATTGAAGAATCAGCTGATGGCAAAGAGTGATGACCAGGAGGACTCAGAGCCAAAGCGAGCCCCAAGAGTGAGAAGCCTCAGAGGTTGGTGGTTTAACCTCCAGTTGGTTTGCTGGAAGGTCATTCTTTGCCCAAAAGTCCACATCAGTGAATTTTGAACTCCAAATTTAGTGAAGGACGTAAATATAAACCTGAACATGAGTCAGCAGAGTGTCATTGTGCCAGAGAAGGTCAACCACATCCTGTGTTAATAAAAGTGTGGCCAGTACTTTAATTTGAGCTACTTCAAGGAGAAGTAGCTACTTCATAGAGACTTCCAGAGTTCTTTTCCAACCTAAACTTCTCTTTGACTCTGAGTTTGTCTTATTTTAGGTTAGAATGTCAGAGATTTCCTACCCCATGAAGTGAATCTGCACAGATTTACCCTGTGTTCAGGAGGAAGTTGCAGGTCTCCAGAACAGCTCTGATGCTAACTCTGAAATTGCCCTTCTTGCAGTTCTACCATTAAGCTGTTGAAGAGATTTATTTCTTGAGCAGCTGTTCCCAGACTGGGATTTTCATTTCTCTAAGTAGGATTGGAAGCTGGGCAGAAAATATGGCTATTGAGTTGATGAGGCAGCAGTGAGAAAATGGATTATGGACAAAAAGAGAGATGTCTTCTTTAGAGTGGTCTGGGAACTGATGACGTGTGGTACCTTCCTCCTCTTGCTCCAAGACTTTTGCAGTCAAATTTTTATCTTTAACACTGTCTTCAGTTGTGTCTCATTGATCTTTTTGATGAATGCTGGTTGCATTTGAATTTGTGGGTCTAAAAAGTTTCTCATGATGGATTTTTTTGGTTTTTGTTTTGTTTTGTTTCATTTTTTCTTAACATGAAAGGGTGATACCAGTTTCAATAAAATGTCAAGCTAAAATCTTATAAGTTACCATTTTTTCAAGATGTCTCAGCTCGTGAGAGCAACTGCTCTCCTAAAGGTGTTAAAACTCACTTCTGAAACCTCAAGATTTTCTTAAGATGTCTTCTTTCCCCAACAATGATTAATTGCTGCTCCTGTAACCAAATGGATTGAGTATCCTGATGTAAATCCAGATATGTGGAAACCTTTGCTCATCTTTAATCATCTGCTGTCCATGGTGGAATAAATTATTATTGTTATTATAAAAGCTCCAATTCATCTTCAACCAAGCCTCATGGCTAAATGTTTCATTTTTATTGGTCTTCTTTGAGGCATAGTACGGGGTTTTTTTATTGTTTCTTTGCTTTTTTAATGTCCAACCAATACAAATGAAATTAAGAGTATTTTAATGTCCACCAATATAAATGAAATTAAGAGTATTTGCAGTGGCACTGTAGCCACACAGTTACTACTGAGCACAATCTGATGGCAGTGATTTCTCTTCAAAATGACCCAAAGCAGAATAACTCTGTGTATGTTTCCTTCTGCTCTTGAATATTTGATTTCCAAGCACACAGCCCTCCTTTCCCTTCTCCATATCACTTCACTTGATGCATTGGTGTGAACACACAGGTATTTTGTCCTCATGAGATATTTGGCAGGTCTTTATTAGCTTTCTTCAGTGCCGTTCTCCTGATGTGAGCTGAGGATCAGAAGCTGGGTTTATTTTAGGCGACTTACAAGACAAAATATAAGCTGCTTCAGTTCCTTTTCTTCCTCTGTGTATGCACAGGCTACACTGTGGAAGCTGCTGGAATTATATCTCTTAACAATACAGCCTTTCATCTTTTCCAGACTGCAGTATATCTGTAATCCGACTGGCTGGTTTATTACATTTTTATTGCTGTCAAATTTTGCCGAAGATTAGACTGGGAGGAAGAAATGCTTTCAGAGCGAGATCTATGAAGGTGTGAAATAGCCTCTGAGGAGGGGCACTGGAAGCACCACGGATTGAGTTATTGCAAGGCAGACAGTCCTGAGGATGGGAAGATACCCCCTGGAGGTGCTGACGGCCGGCTGACCTGGCTGGGATGGATTAGCCCATGGTGGGGGTCATCCTTCCAGATGCAGGTGCTCACAGGGCGGATGGGTCCTGCTGGGAGCAGAATTGGCTGTTGCTGAGGAGTCTGTGGGGTTTAAAACGCCTTTGAGATGAGTTTCTGTGAAACAGCTGAGGTTTCTATGTGTCACTGGGCTGCAGAGTGTGTTCCTTCCTATTGATGGCTTCTAAATGGTTAATTCCAGATATTCACTCACTAGTTTAAAGGATTTAATTGCCCTCTCTCTAGGGAGACCTTTGTGGTGGCCCTTCAGTACTAAAGGGGGCTTAAAGAAAGATGAGGACAAGTTTTTAGTGGGGTATATATTGGTAGGACAAGGGGTAATGGCTTGGAACTAAAGGAGGATAGATTTAGACTGGATATCAGGAATAAATTTTTTATGCTGAGTGTGGTGAGACACTGGACCAGGTTGCCCAAAGAGGAGGTGGATGCCCCACCCCTGGAAACACTCAAGCTGAGGTTGGACAGGGCTCTGAGCGAACTGGTCCAGTTGAGGACGTCCCTGCTCATTGCAGGGGGTTTGAAATGAGATGACCTTTAAAGGGTCTTTCCAGCACAAACTATTCTACATTTCTGTGATTTCTGGGTACCCATTTTTATCTAGGAATAGGATTTCTGCAGGAATATGAAGGGTTGAGCAAGTGATGGTCTTATGGCCAAAATGAAAGGACCAAATGCTGATTGGTATGATAGAGCTCTTGAAATCAAGAATTGATTGTTATTTTTCAAGGCTTTCCTGTTGGACCTGCTACCTTTAGCTCCATTTTTATTTATTTTTTTTTTAGTCTGTGCACACTCCAGTTCTGCTTACCAAAGCTCTCATCCTGCAGAGATTGACTTTCTTTTCCCATTTGGAGGAAAGAATGTCTTTTCATGGGCAGTGGGAATGTGGGGAAGAACTGCTGCAGCAGAAGATTTGAAAACTTGTCTCTATAAATGGTAAGGGCAAATTCAGCACTTTGAAAAGAAATAATAATTTTAATGTACATCTTGGTGGAGGCTTGAGCTTCATTTGCGTGGTTGTACAAATGCAAGCAAGAAACCATGTTATTTCTAAAGAACTCAACAGCCCAGCTTTGCTTTTCCCTAGCAAAGCTAAATATATTGTACAGTGTCCAGGACCTCTTTTTCCCTCCACCAGAGAAATTTCTGTTCTTTATACATTCCTCCACTTTACCACTGAAGGCTTCCTTTGAATCACACAGGACCTGATTAATTCATTATTCCCATATAGATATGAATCCTGACTGGATCAACTCATCCCCATATTTTAAGTTAATAATTTGAGCTCAGTGCAGGTTATCATGTGGGGTCCTTCCAGAGACAATCCTTGCCCGTAAAGAAGCTCCTTTTGCTTTTTGTGATTATTAAATAGAACTGGGACACCATTTGCAAGAGTATGTCCCGAATGCTCTTTAAAAACATATTATTTAAAAAAAAAAAAGTTTTCTAGCTCTCTGTATTATTTGATGTGTTATCTGTTACCTTCGCTGCAGAAAGTTCCTTGCTGCATTTCGGCGATAACCTTATTCCTGTGTATCTGAGGCAGTGCTGCTTTAGGTTTCTGTAGTGCCTTTCACTGTGGCATCTCCAGCAGCTTTGCAAGTGTGCTGAAAAGTAGGTCAGTGTTATTCTCTTTTATAAAGTAGAGGCTGAGTCTTTAGGATTCTCTGTAACCAATTTTTTGTGGCTCGCAAGTGGTTCTGGCTGTGGAGAAGTTGCTGACTTTTCCTCTTTGCTTTGCAGTTCTGAACCTCCTCCTCCTTTCCCAGTGCAACTGCAAAACCACTCCTGGGATGTGTGAGAGAGATCTGCTGGCAGATGGCTGTCATGGCTGGCACCAAACTTCCATGTTGTGCTTTTGTTTTTTCCTCTCATAGAATGGTTTGGGTTGGAAAACACCTTAAAGATCATCTCATTCCAACCCCCTGCCAGGGCAGGGACACCTTCCACTAGACCAGGTTGCTCCAAGCCCCATCCAATCTGACTTTGAACAAACACAGGGACTGAGCAGCCAAAAATTCTCTGGGCAACCCTTCTGGTGCCTCAACACTCTCATTTTTGTTCTTTACAAAATCCCTTCATCTTTGTCTCCAGGAATGCTCAGCACTGTGCACAGTAGGAAGATGAATGTGAACATTTATCTCCCATACAGTAATTAAACTTGACCTCTGCTTGTGTTTGTTTTAGTTTGCATTTTATAATTATATTTTAGGTTCTTAGAGTTTCCCAGGAGGGGCTGATCCAAGGGTTGGAGGCAAAGAACCAGTGCTGCAG
The DNA here is from genome assembly GCA_013400975.1 of Atrichornis clamosus. NCBI lineage: Eukaryota > Metazoa > Chordata > Aves > Passeriformes > Menuridae > Atrichornis > Atrichornis clamosus. The sequence continues at coordinate 8,120 of WBMZ01012029.1, read as the reverse complement.
GAGGGCTTGTGTCAGTCCCCATTATAATTCATGCTCTTATTGGATTCATTGCCTTTAACAAAGTGTTCCAAAAATAATTTTGGATGGTTTACCCAGAAGCTGTCTGCTTCCCTCATGTTCACGTCTTGAAGTGCCCTTGTCTTAGAATAATGGAATTGTTTGGATTGGAAGGGACTTTCAAGATTTTCTCATTCCAACCTCCCTGCCATGGGACACCTCCCACTAGACCAAGTTATCCCTTGAGTTGTCTGCTGCTAAACTCAGGTGTCCCCCTATGTCCCTGTACACTCCTTGAATTAAATCAGTGGTTGACTTTCCTTGGAGATCACAAGTGAAATATTGGAAAATAACATTCTAATGGCAGATACCATCCCAGAAGGATCAGTATTCCGGAATTTCTCTTGGGACCCTGCAGCTACTGTGATCCTTACATAGTAGAGGATGTTTTTTAATCCTAGTGGATGTGCATGGGGAGGCTGTGGTTCATTGAAGGGTGAGGTCTGTGGTGCATCTGCACTGGTCCCTTGGAAGAGGAACGGGGAAACAGCATTTTGGTGTGTTTGGCATCTGGTTAGACAAAATACGTGGTGTTTTGAGGAGCAGTTTTGAGTGGTTCTTCGGTAGGCAGACAGAGAGACTTCTATGCAATTTGTAGCAGTTTAGGCACAGTAGAGTTGGTTTGGGTCACTGCATCCCATTTTAAGCTCCTTTTATGACATTTTGTAGGTATTTGATGGCTTTCTATAAGAGCCATCCACACAAACGTCTACTTCTGGCTCTACTCTGTTTGTGCCCTTTTTCCACCTACTAAATGCTACCAACCACCCAGCTACCCTGGAGAAGGAAGGGGAAGAGCAATTCTAAGGGTCCCATGCCTATGTGATAACAGATTCTGTTGGATTAAAATGTCCAGGTGAATTTAGGATGTGCATCGTGCAGTCAGCCCACCCATCTCACACTGGCTCTGAAATGCCTGACTCCAAATCTGGCAACCACAGAGGATTTGTACCTTTGGATGTGACCACTCTTCTCTGATTGGACTTGATATGTGATCTAGAGGAGCTACACAGAGGTCCTTTGGGCTTCTAGGTGCCTTTAAAATGTCATGTTTTAGATTGTTTGGCAAAAAACTCGGGGTTGGGGTGTCTTCGGTAAAAGACAAAGTTGTCCATGTGGCACAGGCTGAGAAATGCTGAGCTGCAGGAATTTGAAATGAAGGGCAAAGCACTGAGTGCTCTCCGTAAATTCTGGTGTAATAACTCTGTGCCACTGCTTGCAGCGAGGTTGGAAAGTTGGGCTCCAAGTGTGTTCCTGAGAAGCAATCTGCTTTATTTTCTAGCCAGAAAATATCAATGTCTAATCCATTTTTGGTCCATTTCTGCTGCTTCTAGAAGCAGTGATGGTGTGTTGATTCCCAGAGCGTGTACTCACTGCAGATTCCAAAGGTGTGACATCAAAATGTCCCTGCTAAGCATTAAAGGAGCTTTGTGTGGATGTGTGCTTTAAAACTGGCCTTCTCCCCTTTTCCCCTGCCATCAGAAAGCTTCAGAGAGTTAAACAACTACAACTTTGTTCATAAATTAAATGACAAATACCTAAATCTAGAGAAGTTTGCTTTTCCCTGCCACAGAGTCGTAGTTGCTTTTGTAGTGGCACCTATCAGCAGTGTAAATTAAGAAGTTTCTAGTTATTTCTAACCTGATTTGAAAATCAATGCATGAAAATAAAAAGCAGAAGCATCAGACTCTTTTGAGGTGGGTACTACCCACAATCCTCTCCTTCCATGGTGTGGAGTTGCTGTCCTGGACATGAAAAGTTGTCCAGAGTGGAACATCTCAGCAACAAGTCTGGTAAGGATATTTAATGAATGTAATATTATATGTGTGAAGGTCAGCAGAGCTGCACCGAAAAGAATTCACACCATGCTGTTTCAAAGGCCTGCAAGAGATGTTGCAAGCTACAAGTTAAGATTTATTTCTCTGAAAATAATTATCATCCTTGCAGGCAAGAGAAGGTGCCTGCAGAGAGCTTTGTCTGTGGCAAATGTGCTGTCCTAAAGACTCTGCACTCATCTTAAAAAACATAATTCCCTGCCAAAAAAGCTACTGCTCTTAGGTAGTTCAAAAGTTGATTTTCTTTTTGCCTCCTTTTTTAATCAATTAGCAGAATAAAAATGTCACTGCTATATATGGGATGTAGAAACTTAAAGTTACTTTTCAGCAGGATGCTCTTGTAGGAGAGCACAGCTAAGGAACACAGCTATGGGTGCTAAGCTGCCTGTTGGAAATAGCAGAATTCAGCCTTTGATTATTATTTTTCACCATATTACGTCATTGCTCTCCAAACTTCAATTCCTCTGTCCTTTGTGTGCTGTGGATTGTCACTGGATTTAAATAGCATCCTTTCTGTGCTTGGGGAAAGGGGGAGGTTGAGAGAGTCCCCTTTGAGTTGTTTTTTTTTTTTTAGATCATGAATACTCAGCCCAGTCTGTCAGGAGGGAGATGGGCTTGGTGGCTGAGTATAATATATTATAACTATGTTTTTAAATTCCTAATGCAAAAAGGCTTGTTCCTCCTGTTAAACAAGTGGGATTTTGTCAGCACAGGCACCTTTGTGTGACAGCATGGAAATAAAGCTCGAGGGCAGGTATAGTGAGAGTTTAGTACAAACAGATATTGTTCTCATCCTGCAAAAAATGATGGAATCACAGAATGGTTTGGGTTGGACCTTAAACACCATCTATTTCCAACCCCCTGCCATGGTCATGGACACCTTCCACTAGACCAAGTTGCTCAAAGCTCCATCCAACTTGGCCTTGAACACTTCCAGGGATAAGGCATCCACAAATTCTCTGGGCACCCTCTTCCAGTGCCTCAAAACCCTCACATAAAGAAATACAGAATTTCTTCCTAATATCCAATCTAAATCTCCCCTATGTCAGTGAGAAGACATTCCCCCTTGTTCTGTCACTCCATCCCTTGTCCAAAGTCTCTCTCCCCTGGAGCCCCTTCAGGCACTGGAAGGGTCTCTGAGGTCTCCCTGGAGCCTTCCCTTCTCCAGATAAACATCTCCAGCTGTCCCAGCCTGGCTCCAGAGCAGAGGGGCTCCAGCCCTTGGAGTATCTCCGTGGCCTCCTCTGGACTTAAACTTCACTTGTACTGAAAATGTGATCCTGGGTGTGCCTGTGTTCATGTGCTTGTGGGGAAGATTTTGTTTCCCACCTGCAAACAAGATGATTTCTGCTGAGGAAATCAAACTGGTAATGGAATTGCAGCTCTTGAACCCTTCACCTGCTACTCCATCATCCTTTTGGCCTTGTCCCTTTTTTTTTTCTTCTTTTTTTTTTTAATATCTACAAGTTACTAAATATAAAAACATTGGAAATAAGTAAAACAGTTTACTGGAACATGGCCAGCTGTTCTCGACAGCAGGCAGGATTAAAGTGCATCTGGCTCTTAGTCCTTCTGTGGTCTGGAAAATGATTCCTTTTATTCCAAAGCAGATACCCAAAATAAGGTGCTTGACTCCATCAAAGGTTGCAACCAGTGGAACTAAGCAGGAAAAACAAGATTTAAACTACCTGATATTATTCACCTTCTGCTCCTGTAGTCATAGGCTAATGTATTTATATCTCTTGTGCTGTACAGTGAACAAAAGGGGTTATTCTGTGAAATAGTTCCTTGTTAGAAGGAGAAAAATGTGTATGAAAGGAATGTGCTAATGCTGTTTCCATGTGGGATGTTTTTATGGTTATCCCACCCCCACCAGGACACACACACACATGCAGAGCCCCAGTGAACAACGAAAACATTCATTTTGCAGTTTAAAAGTCAAACCAGCATTTATGCACTCTTTAGGGAATAAGGAATTTGATGTTCTGATTTTGGATGTTCCTACTCCATCAGTATCCTCGTTACCCAAGAGATAAAATCCAATTGGGATTCAACTCAAGGAAGAAAAACAGAAGAGTTTTCAGTTTGTATGCTTTAGGTGGTGTAGCTGATGTCTTGGTGGGAAAATTATCACAGCTCCAGGACAAGTCAAAATATTTCTGGTGTGTGTTGATTCCAGGGAATGTCCTGTTCCTTGTGATGCATGTCAGTAAATGTGGCTCTTGAAAAACTCAAATCCTACTGCACCAAAGTAGATATTTCTTCTCTGGGTCCCTGTTGATGAAGGAATAGCTCCTCAGGTGTTTTTGGGGACGTTTTTTGCCTCACTCATCTCCCCTCCAGGCTGCAGCTGATCTGGAATGTGCAAACTGCCCTTCAGCTGCAAGAGCACCACAGCAGACTCGTGTTTTGCAGCCAGGCCATAGTCCTTAACCAGCTGGAGAGGCTTCTCCATCCCATTCTCACCCACGGGAACCCACTTCAGCTCCCAGCCATGTCCTCTCCATAACACCACTGGCCCAAAAAGTCAAGAAATGGGATTTAGACTGAGCATGTCTCCCCTGATTGCTGTGACTTTTCAGCTGGGGGGTGCTTCTGGACATCAGCTTTTCTCTCCAGGAGCTTCTGGCTGGGTTTCTGCTGCCTGGGGGCAGTTTTATAACCATCAGCTGTGATGGGCTCACCTGGTGGATCTGTTGAATGGCCTTTGGGGTGAACCACGTCCAGGGAGAAGTGTCTGGAGCTGGAATCACAGAATCATAGAATGATTAAGGTTGGAAAATACCTTTAAAATTGTCAAAGTCCAACCTTTGAATGAACACCCACTAAACCATATTGCAAAGTGCCACATCTACTCCTTTTTTGAACACTTCCAGGGATGGTGACTCCACCACTTCCTCGTGCCAGTGCTTAGCCACTCTTTCAGTGAGGAAACCTTTCCTTATATCCCACCTGAACCTCCCCTGGCACAACCTGAGTCCATTTGCCCATGTCCTGTTGCTAGTTGCTGACTCCCACTTCACCACAACCTCCTTTCAGGTAGTTGCAGAGTGCAATGAGGTCTCCCCTGAGCCCACTTTCCAATTTAGGCACCAGCAGGATGATGGTGATTGCTGGAGAACAGCATCATGGACTCATAGGACTTTATTTCTCAAACCCAAGTAGAGAGAAGCAGTGAGTGTGATTGGCTGGGTGGAGTTTATTAATTTATGGCTTGTTTGTTGTTTTCCTGAGTGTGAACTGGCAGGATTTTTCTTTTAAGTCCTATTTGAACTTGGTTATCCTCAATTGCTTCCTCTAAAAATTCCTCTGCACTTATATCATGATCCATTATTTGTGAGGGTTCACTGCTGGTAGCAGATATCTGAAAGTGGAAACATTTTGCCTGAAAATGCAAAAGGTTCTGTACACTCGTGTTGCCTGGCTGGACAGATAGGAATTACAGTTCTGGATTGCTCTTGACCTTGTGGTAGGATGTGCCTCGCTGTTTGCTGAACCTGGATGCTGCTATGAATGATCCTGCCAGTAAATGATTTTGGGAGAGTGTTGCAGAGGGCAGGGTGGCAGGAAGGCAGCAGCTCTGGAGGGCATTTGCTCAGAAATTCTGTCCTTGCCTTGCTTTTGTCATTGGCTTGTTCCTGTGTGTTTTTATTTTACTCAGAGTTCATTGAAGGCTTTGCTGGAAGAGCCCCTTCAGCCATGACCTTTAAAAGTGCCACGTGGAGTACGGTGGCAGTCAGAAAAGCAACTCCCTGGAAGTGACACAGAGGCACACAGTCGAGGATTTCACCCCTCTCCAATCTCCAAGTGTGCCTTGTTTGTGAAATGAAAATCTGAATTGAATTTGTAATTTCCCCACTCCTTTTTACAACATCCAACGCTCCACATCCACCCTGAGACCTGGGCAGTTCTTCCCGCGAAGTTCCAGGCAAGGCATCTGGAACTTCCCATCTCCACTTGTGGCATCCACTTTTTCTCTTCTTATTTTTCAAGGAAAAAAATGAATGTCTCTGACTCAGAGGAAGGGTAAATGCATTTGGTAAATGTGTTTTACACAGCCTGACTTTGGCTGCAGGAACCCCCCTGCAGCGGTGGCCGCAGATGTCCGGTGGCACCAGCATCCAGCCAGCCCCGAGCCCTGCAAAACTCACCTCTGCAGAACAATCCCCCACCATCACCTTGAGGTGCTTATCAGTTCTTCTCTAATTAAACCTTAGCTCTGCTTCATCTGCATCATGTTTTTCCAGGGGGAGCACAGCACCTTTCCACTGTCCAGTCGGTGTAAGCCATGATGCTCAGCACAGGCAGCTCCTGGTGCTGGAGGTGTTGGAGGCTGGAGCTGAGCTGCTGGAGCCCTCGGGAGTAGCAGGAATTATTCAAGACAGGATCTCTCTGTCCTTGTCCCCTGCAGCTCTGTAATAGATTGGCTTAGGTGTTATAATTGCATTACGCCTCCCTCCCCCTTCTGTTTCCCTCCCTGCTCCTTCCACCCTTCTTCAATGTTTAATTTATGCAAGTCCTGCCACAAAGGAAACTCGGAATAAAATAAAAAAGAAAGAAGTGATAGAAACAGGAGGGAATCCCATTGCTCTTTGCATCTTTCCCACCCATATTTCAAGAAAGGATGGAAAATCTTGCAGCTAACATGTTTTAGCAAAGCAGAGCTCTGTAAGTTCAGCCAGTGAATAGGGTAGGAAGAGATTTGGGATGTTTTCTCTCTGTAGGAGCATCCCAGGTGACCAAGGATGAGGATGAGTGGGGAGCAGAGGATCTGTTTTACCTTCTGGTGCTCAAACCATTAAGCCAAACATGTTCAGTATGAAGTCACCAAATTATGTATTTATATTTGCAGACATTTTATTTATTCTATATTATATATAGAATATCATAGAACAATTTGAGTTACAAGGAACCTTAAAGGCCATCTAATTCCAGCCCCCTGCCATGGGCAGGGATGCCACTCACCAGATCAGGTTGTTCAGAGCCCCACCCAACCTGTCCTTGAAAACTTAAAGGGATGGGGCATCTACAACCTCTCAAGGCAACCACATGGCTTGCTTCATTTCTTCTGTCTCATCAGCAGGTTTTTAATTAATATGGAAGAAGTCCTAAACAAAGCTTTTATCCTATTTTTTTTTTTCTTCCCCACTTCCCATCTGTAAAACTAAGGTTGGTGAAAGCTTCAGGCCATGAAAAACACCCTGAAGATTGAGATAGCACCTGGGCCAGGGATGGGAGTTGCCTCTCTAATTACTTCTTTTCCATCTCCAAGTCTTTGCATGTTGGTCCAGTGCCTTTAAGAATCTGCTGCTGCAGTGTGTTGATTTTTTAACTTGGAATAATCTTGAATAATCTCTGTCATTTTATGTTTATGTGATACGTTTTATCTGGCATCATCCTGTAATTCACGTAGCACAAACAGAAACAGTGATTCTGTTACAGAAAGAAACAACACCAAAAATTGGATTTTCTTTTTAATTGAGGTTTCTAACCTTAATTACAGCAGGCTGTTGGTCCAGCAAACTTTTTGCTTGAGGAAGAAATCCATCAACAGCATTTTCACCTCACTGAAAGACATAAAAATGAAACCCTGGGTATTTTGTTCTTGTTTGCTAATGCAGAGAAATAGCAACTTGGAGTATGAATAATGTAAAAGGCATGCAGTCATTTGTGGGAGAAGTGAGTCAGTTCTGCTTGCTGAAGCAGGCTGGGAGTTCACCAAGAAAGAAGCACCTCTCGCCATGAATGAACGAAGTAAAATGTGTTTGGATGTTATTTTTAATAACAGACGTGATATTCTTGAGCTCCTGGATGGCCATGTGGGAATCCAAGGCATGTGCTGAGAAGGAGAGAGAGAGAGACTGTGGAATGGAGCTATTCAGTAGTAAAAGGTAGTAGTACAGGTGGTCTTGAGAGGTTCTTATGGAAGTGAAATAGGGATATTTTGGCTTTTTTGATTATATACCCACTACTGCATCTTCCTACCAAATACAGTGGAGTTTTTGTTTGTGGGATTTTTTTGTGTTTTTTTTTTTTTTTCCCCTGAGCAACAAGGGCAGCGTACATAGAAAGGCTGATAGTTTTACAAAACAAGAATTTATTGACTATGGCTAAAACTTGTGATTTTTACAGAGACAGAGAGGAAAGAGGGATGGTACAGTGGCAACCTGGGGAGGCTGAAAGGTTAAATGTATCCTTTGTCTTTCATTTCCCTTTCCCTTTCCCTTT